>VXBA01003369.1:199134-230234 GCA_013399895.1 Serilophus lunatus
TGCCCAGGAGGCCAAGAAGGCCAATGGCATCCTGGCTTGCATCAGGAATGGTGTGGCCAGCAGGACTAGGGAAGTTATCCTTCCCCTGTACTTGGCACTGGTTAGGCCACAGCTTGAGTACTGTGTCCACAAGGTAGTTTTCAGGGAACAATATTGAATATTAAAAAACTTGAAAGCTTTTAGAGATTGGCCGCCTAAACTATGACTATGGTCTTCAATAAGTACTTGACAAGCTTACACACTAAGTACTCCAAATTTCTCCTCTTCTGGTTCCACACTTTGATGAGCGATTTTCCTGATCAATTACATTTGTATTGTGTTTTCCATCTTAACAAATGCCAACATACATCATAAAACAAGACCATATGCTACCAAAATAACATACAAATCTGTTTGCTAAACAAACATTCTATTCTGGAGTGAAAGATTGAGACCCAATTCACATTACCATTTTCCAGTTATAATTTTGCAAGCTAGAACATGGACGATATATACCTAGTAGCCAGTTTGCTTATGCCCGCAGGTCTCCAGTCTATGGTTCTCCTATGCTAACAAAGCTCAAAGGCTTAGTCTCCACTTTCAGGAGTGTGGCATCAGTCTCTCAGCAGGAAATTCCTCTTTCTGTCAGTTTACAGTGATTTTCCATGTTGGGCCTACGACTTGGAGAGAACTAGTGTAATGGAGCTCAACCCCAAGCATGGAAGATTCTAGTCCTAAAGTAATTGATTTGATAAATTATTGTAATAATCGAAGTTAGAGGTCATATAAGCTTAGCCAGGAAAATTACTTTTACTTATGGCTTTAAAAAATTTTAAACCTTTTAGGTTCATTTTTATGGTTTTTAGGTATATTATTATGGTAAAGGGGCTGGAACACAAGCCCTATGAGGAACGGCTGAGGGAGCTGGGATTGTTCAGCCTGGAGAAGAGGAGGCTCAGGGGTGACCTTATTGCTGTCTGTAACTACCTGAAAGGAGGTTGGAGTCAGGTGGGGGTCGGTCTCTTCTCTCAGGCTCCCAATGACAGAACGAGAGGACACAGTCTTGGGCTGCATCAGGGGAGGTTTAGATTGGATATCAGGAGGATCTTTTTCACAGTGAGAGTGATCTCCCACTGGAATGGGCTTCCCAGGGAGGTGGTGGAGTCACCGTCCTTGGATGTGTTTAAGGATAGGTTGGATGATGAACTTAGTGGTATGGTTTAGATGGTTTAAATGGTTTAGATGGTATAGATGTTAGACTGATGTTGGGTAGGTTGTTAACCTAGGTAAAGGTTGGACTTGATGATCTCCATGGTCTCTTCCAACCTTATTAATTCTGTGTAATTCTGTGTGTAATTACTTACAAAATCATATCTGGAGAAAATAGTGCCACAATTTTTTTAAGAGAATTTTGTTTAATTTATTGTGAAAATAGGTGTTTTGGCAAAAGGGTTTACAGGAAGGAAAACAAACTTACAACCAAGGAAAAACATTAGACTAAAGCATTAGCAAACATCAACTGCATACAATTCAGTGAAAAGTATAATCAGGAAACAAAGATATAGCTCACAAAAACACTCAATTTAAAGCAACCAGTAATCATGCTCAGTACAATACAAGTTTCTTTGGTTTTAAGTTACACACTAGGGAAAGAAAAGAGTAGAGGAGAAAGAAGTCCTCATACAGCTGTTTAAATATGGTTGGGGTCAGACAGGCCTTCCTTGCCTGAAAGGCAGCCACATGGTCCTCGCCCATGTGGTTGTGTCATCTTGGGCCATGTGCTCTGTGAGCAGGACTAGCCATTGCAGCAGCAGCAGGCCTGGCCCTTTTCCTACGTATACTCACACACATATATACAAAAACTGGTTTGTTTTGACCCAAATGATTAATGAAGTGAGATTCAAATCCAGGATCTCACAGTTGTCAGCTAGTGACATTTTAAGAGGCACGGGTAAGGAGGGGATCAGATCCAAAGCCGTAATTCAGTGTCTTCTTGTCACACATATTGTCTATTTGTATTACAAAAGTAGACTTCTTAAAAAACATTATTCCACTTAGCATCATAAAGAAAAATGCAGAGATTGGCTGTATAAAGTATCAAAATGTAATTATTAATCTTGAAACTGACATAGTTATTAGAAATAAAATGCGAATTTTACCTGAGGGAAAACTACTTATGAAGGGCTATGGTAAAATCTTCATCACTGACTGCTTTTAAAATTGAGACTGCAGGTTTATCTAAAAGCCATGCTCCAGTTCCAGTACAAATTTATTCAAAATCTTATGGACTGTGTTACACAGTCTGTAATTGCAAATGTCCAATTACAATCAGTTAATCTACTAAATCAGTTTTATAATATACATTCCATATCAGTTCTTGAATCCAAAGAACAGAATCACAATGGGTGACTTTAGATTCCTCTAAAGGCTAGAAGAAAACTGAAGCATTAGAAACACAGTAGAAAGCATAAGTTGCAAAAAAGAATTGAAAGCATCACAAAATTATTAACTCAATAAATAAATAATACTCAATTCTATTACTCAATCAGCAGACAGCTAACTTTGAGTTATATAGACCCAAGCTTTCCTCTTCATGTGAGCACCCTAAGCACTAGACTACCCTGTTGTTTTCACTAACAGACTTTCTATTTGTGGCTTCAAAATAATTCTCTTTTATTGGGAAAAAGAGGAATTTAATCTATCTTCTTCAGCTGTTAAGACTATTTAATGGGACTTGGTGTCACTTCTTCCTCTTCTGAAGTAGAGGAGGAGATCAAATTATTCTAGAAATGGTCCTTGACATCTCTTTCCATCCATTTT
Organism: Serilophus lunatus; assembly: GCA_013399895.1. Classification (NCBI taxonomy): domain Eukaryota; kingdom Metazoa; phylum Chordata; class Aves; order Passeriformes; family Eurylaimidae; genus Serilophus; species Serilophus lunatus. The sequence continues at coordinate 201,934 of VXBA01003369.1, forward strand.
TTACATGACAGCTCTCTTGGTTTCTGTGTTTTGTGATGGGCGCTGATAATCGTCATGTACGTTCTGACTCGTCTTAGAAACAACGAGAGGGCAGCAAACATTTTGAAATAAGCATTTTAACTAATCCAGGTACATGCTCAAGCCATTATAAATAAAGATAATTAGAAACTATTAATAAAATAATAAATAAAATAATTAAATACTTATTAATTTGGCTAAAGAATTAGGTCCGCAATCATGCAAATTCCTAAAACGTGTTCTCTGTATACACACTGTGCTAGGTCTGGCTGGGATGGAGATAATATTCTTCATAGCTGTATGGTGCCCAAGAAAGCATTGATAACACACTCATGTTTTAGCCATTGCTGAACTGTTCTTGCAGAGTATTGGGACCATGCCTGTTTCTCACTGTGCTGCCCCAGAGAGTGAGCTGAGGTGAGCAAGAGATTGACAGTCATTGTCAATGAGATTTGGTCAATGAGGACAGCTGACCCCAACTGACTAAAGAGATATCCCCCACACCATATAACATGATCAGCAATAAAACAGAGAGAGAATGACCATTGCTTTGGCAGTCTCTGGGCACTGGTTTGATAATGGGGAGGGGTTGCTTTTAGCATCACTTTTTTTCTTTTCTTTTTTCCCCCCACCCCTCCTCTTTGCTTACTAGAGCACCTTTATCTCAACTCATGAGTTTTTTCTCACTTGTCTCCTTAGAGTTCTCCCCCTCAGACTGCTTGAATGAGGTCTGACTTGACAGCTGGGGTCAGCCACCATAGCATTCAAACTTGTGTTATTCATGCCACATCTATACCTATATTATAACAGAAACAGTCAAAGTATGGCAAAAATAAAAAAACCCCAACCTATATTTCTGAATCATAAAATCATATAGTATGAAGAATGTATTCATATGTGTAACATATATATGCTGAATTCATACTGATATAATGTTCACACTTTAAGCTAGGAGAAAAACTAGCTGGAATTTTTGGAGACAAAATTCAAAATTCAATAGGATTCGGTCACCTAAAACCTTTACAAGTAGATTTTTAAAGGACAGAAAAATCATAATTTATTCTCAAAATTCATGCAGATTAAGGGCTACAGACTCACAGAACATTGTTAAATTAAATGAATGTTCACAAGATGTCTGTCTAGAATATACTGCCAAATTATATTGTTCAAAACAATTTTTAGATGGTATCATTATTTTTCTTGCAAGGGTAGTTTTTAATATATATGATTACTCAGAGTATTATGGAAACACAATTGTTTGTGCTTACAGTATATCAAATTGCAGCATATGTAGCCAACATTTGGCTTGAACTGCAAAAAAGCTATGCATAAAAGTCCCAGTTTGAAAAGCATATGTCCAGAATGACAAAACTTAATACCAATAAATGTTAAAATGTGAAAACAAAGGAGGGGGTTAATTTCAAGATTTTCCACTTACATATATGTTCTGGGCAAGAGATATTGCACATGCCTTTTTAATGAGAAATTTAATCTTTATATAAAATATGCATGTAGAGAGGATAAATCTTCAGACATGTAGATTTTTGTAGCATTTTTATTTCAATTTTCACATACTGTCAAATATTTCTGCCTAATACAGCCAATCACTTTTCATTTTTCCTTCTTTTTGAAATGCTACTATGTTTTATGGCAATATAGAAGTAAAATAAAATATTGGCATGAGAAAAATTCACAAGTTCATATTTTCTAAAATAGCTGCATAATAACTTTACAACATCCATCTCTTTTTATACCCATTAAAATGCTTTTTGTGAATAACCCTCCAAGATTTATACTCTGTAATTCAATCAAACAATATTATTGTATATAATACGCTTAGGTGATGATGAAAGCTTACTTTAAATGTGTTCATAGTAATTTCAGACTAATCTGAGCAAGGAACAACTTAGTCTTTTTCAGTGTGATCATCACCCACATTGAACAAGTAACAATTATTTATTTACTGTTATAATGGAAAATGGATAGATTGTAATTTTGCTAGTACTTGTTTTCTTCATTATAGTCTTTTTCTTCTATTTTTCTTTTTTTTTTTTCTCAATGAGCTAAAACACGCCCAAGTACTACATTCCAGAGACCACTTTCACATTGCAATTCTCATTAACCATCTCTCCCTTTCACAAACACTACTGTGTATGAATGGAGGAAGAAAAAAGCAAAGTTCTCCCTTTCTCTGCAAAATGCACAGATGTCTCAAGGAGAAAAGGGAAGCACTTAGGAAGCTGTGAAATTTGCCACATTGAAGCCAAGAGTTGTACTGGTTTAGCTTCTTCTAAATATTAACAGGGGAAAAAAAAAAAAGGAAAAAAAAAAAGAAAAATCTGATAAATTCCCAAAACACCAATTGGTATAAATTCAACACCTATGGACTGCTACCATTACATCCACTGCTGTATCTCCGAGTGCTTTTTCCGGGAAAAAAAAGGAACATAGGATGACAACAGTAATATCATCACAACCCATTCCCACCATAGTCATGTAATTTTCTCCAAATTTCCCTTTTTCTCCAGAATGACAGCATTTGCCTTAAGGAAAATTTGTTAACCATTTTAACTGGTCATGAGTTTTAATTAAGAAAATATCTGGTCTTTATAGCCTTTGCATGACCACTACAACTCATTGTGTGGGTACTCCTAAATTCCCTGAAATCTACTTCAAGCTGGGTAGAAACAAACTGTAATCACAACAACATGTGTATCCACTGTATGTTATACAGGTGCACAAAATCAGCCCTCTGATCTCATAAATTTGTGAATATCCACAAATAAACTGCGTGTATTTTACTAAAGAAGTTTATTGCAGTGAATTACAATATTTTCTAGGCATAAAATATACCAGTATAGTATATCTCTTTAAATGAACAAGTTTCAATTAGTGCTTTGTATATACTTTATAGAAATTTTTATAATTTGTTTTGTTTTGAGGGGATTTTGTGTGGGTGTGTTTGTTTGTTTGTGGTATTGGTGGAGTTTTTCCCGTGTGTGGGATTTTTGGAGTTTGGGTGGTTTTTTTAGTGGTTTGTTTCTTCTATTTTTTAGTTTCTTACATTCAGAGTGAGACTATTATACCCTGTGAAATAAGTCTGGAGATGTTATTGGGTCCCAGGCTCAGGTGCTCTGGTACTCAGCTGTTGGACAGGTTCCTACAGTCATAAGCAATGAAGAACTGTGGGAACCTAAAGTAGCCCCTTCCAGAGTGGAAAGAGAAATCTGCCAGTCATTTATATAAATACCATCTGATGACAGCCCTTGATCTGTTTGCCTTTTGCTTGTACCAGAATCAGAGGAAACCCTGCTGAGTCTAACAAGCCTTTCAAAAGAAACTATGCCTCTACAGGAAGATCACAATGTGCAATATCTAGATTTTGAAAAATCTGGTCAAAAATAAGGCTTGCCAAGGCCTCGCCTCCATCTCTGAACGAACTACCATCAATTCAGGTATATCTCTGACTCCTTGTCAGCAGTGTGTCTCTCTTTGAGTTACAGCATTTGACCTTATGTGTAAAAATTGCTATGCTAGATCAGAATGGCAGCAACGCATTATAGTTTCTGCTCTATTCCTGAATCCCTTAAGCAGCCAGTTAGTTATGCAGCAGCCTTTCCCTGACTAATTTTTAATTGATACCCAGTGTTGATTCTGTGAGCTAGGGCATGCAACCCATGCTTTCCACTCTGACTTTTCATTTTTTATTATCTATGTGTATATTTTGTCCTTTTCTAAAATGCACTTACACAAATATATCAAGAGGGAGACACAGAAGATTAATTTCTTAGATTGATTATTCTGGGGGGGAAAAATCAGTTGTAAATGTCTTGCTTTCCAACTCTGCTGTAAACCACTAATCGTTTATATATCAGGAGAGAGTAATTGCAACACTTTCTGAACAATTTATTTTTTCTGAGATCTTACAGATTTCTTCTTTAGTTAAATGATAATTTTCAGATTGGATTCATATAGGGGGTTTCAGTGCTTTTAATGACTTACATTGCTCATTCTCAAATCTCTGTTTATTTCTACTATATTTGTATGCATGTTTTAAACAGGATTATACTAAAATAGTGCTCAGCAGAGCAACACAGATGGAAACAGAGTGACTTACAGTGTTCTTCAGTGAAAGAGGCACCTTGAAGTTTATCATATCTGACACTATTATGTAGAGGGAATGTCTTCAGGCAAGAATCTATGGACAAGGCTGTACAGCATTGCATTAGGAAAGAATTTATACAAAATGAGCTATATGACCAAAAATTGGAAATGAAAGATGAAGACCCAAGAGAAGTTTTCTTTTCTTGCAGTTGTGTTTACTTTATATCCTAGTCTCTTACTGTATGCATAGGAAACAAACTCTTACTCTGAAAGTCTTAAGCCTACGTGTTTAAGAGGCATTTGGACAATGCCCTTAATAACACGCTCTAACTTTTGGTCAGCCCAGAAGAGGTCAGGTAGTTGGACTTAATGGTTATCCTAGGTCCCTTCCAACTGAAATAGTCTGTTCCTTTCTACTTAGTTAAAAAATAGGTACTCATCTAAACAGGAGTTGGGTCATTTTTTTGTCATTTCGAATTTGCCAATGAAGTAAACTTTGAACAAAGGTGAGGGGATAATTTGCTGTATGTATTATATGTATTTCTTTTAATCTGTTTTTGTTCTTGTTCTGTTTGGTTTTTTTCTTTTCCCAAGAACATTAAAGGATAAGGTCTTGTATAAAAATTAGTCTGCTCCAGCCATGTTCTATCATCTCAACCTATAATTAATGTTCTTCAAACACTGGACCTGATCTGCTGTCTTAAAAGAAACTTACCTGTGAGGAAGCCAGAGACACAGTTTAATTTAAACTGTCTAAGATAAAAAAGAAAAATACTTTACTCTTGTTTTACGCAGGTGATAAGGAACATCAGTCTTAGAAACAGAAGATGTCAACATCCTGTACCAGTGTGATGCTAAATAAAGCAACTGATGAAGATAGATTCATTAGAGGTGTCCTGCCCCTTTCAGATAAGGAAAGTTGAAGACCTTGTCTGCTAAATTTTTTAACAACTGACTAGAAATGATAACAGATGTTAGCATAATTTCACAAAATGAAGATACATTTGAATTAAAAAACAAGTCCTTGACATTCATTTAACTTATCTAATATGAAGCAATAAATAGAGTAAGGAGACTCCTTCTGCATGTTGGAAAACCTTGTCTTACTGAAAAACTAAGGGTGGATTTCACCCTACTTATTTTCAGTCACCTCAGTTGGGCAGAGTGGCTTGGCCTACCCTGCCCAGGGACTCAAGGGCAGTAGGCACCCCCAGGGAACAAGTCATCCATCCTGTCTGAAGTGTCTGTGCCAATGCAGGAGCTAGTTTAGAAAGTTGGAATGATTTTTCTTTTCAGGCCTCTACCATTTTTATACCTTCTCCAGTGAAGACAATGTAGCTGACATAGATGAATTGTGTAAGGGCACTGAGTGATGTAAAAATGTCTCCAGCAATTGCACAGGGCACTTGAGTGCTTTGTACCACCTCCCAGATGGGGACTTGGTTTGAACATATTACAGTATTTCTCTGCCTCTATTTTGCCCTTTTTGATTTTTGAATTATCCTTGACTGTTTATGCCAACTCCATATTTATCCGTAATCAGAACTGACACTGTCTATGTAGTTCCCAACAAATGAGAATTAAAAAATAGAAAAAAGAGTAATTTAATTTTTATTATGATATATTTGGGGAAATTAATAAAAAGACTATTTCTATTACAGACTGAAAAAGTAATTTAAAAGGATAAGCCTCAGTGGCTTTGCTAGTTACTTTACTACGCCTTCCTTTTCTTAGAAAATACAAGTGTCTAAAAGAAAACCTCATAAAAAATACAATTATATTTCAGTTACCCACTGGGGATGCCACTGAAAAGAATATGTTGATTCTGCTCACCTTGGTTCCAAAAGAAACAGAATAATGAGAAGTCTTGGCATTTGCTGTACACAAAAGTAAGTGGAAAAGCCATTTTCTTTCCAAAAAAACAATTCTTGCTTTTTGCTTATTTAAAGATTTCTTGATATTTCTTTTTTCTCCTCTATCATCACTATGAGAATTGAGATTCCATCTAAGCCTCGTTTTACATTTGTTTTAAACTTCTTACTGGGGTCATCACCGTCTAAGCAGCATCTTGACTCCCAGTCACTCCACATGGACTCTTGTCACATATTTTTACCTTCATAGCAAGTAATAGTCCTAATGCAAGGTCTGTTTTAGCACCCTCTGTTGAGGGAAAAGAAGCTCAGTAACGACTTTCACAGGTTGTTTCCTATTTAAATATTTGCTGGAAATGGGGATAATGTTGATATTGAGGTAATGGTTCACTGCTGTGCCATTCAGTCAATTTCTCATCAATATTTTTTTTTATTTTCTGCAGTGAGGAACATCATTGAAAAGGTCTGAACAAAACATTACGAGGTGAGAGCCCCAAACTGCAAGGATTCACAAAGACTGCTACTTCTAACCTAAAAAAGCCTCTGTTTAGTATTCTTAGACACCTTAGTTGCATGAAAACATCTTAGTTGCAGCTTGTACTGGTTTTGGCTGGGGTAGAATTAATTGTCTTCACCAAAGCTATGTTTGGATTTGTGGTAAATACAGGATTGATAATATAGGGATGTTTTTATTATTGCTGAGCAGTGCATACACAGAGCCAAGGCTTTTCTGCTTTTCATACTGGCATGATAGAATCACAATAGGGCTGTCACCAGAGAAGGGCAGGGCAGGCAGGGCTGTGGCAGTGCAGCCTGGGCAGGAGGAGTGTGTGAGTGAATGTGGTGGGAGGCTAAGCTGGACAAGGGCTGGGGGCAGAAACAGCAGCTCCTAGGGCTGAGGTGTGTCCAGCCTCTCAGGGGAGCAGCCTCGACAGGGCACAGTGCCACCTAGCTCCCCTGACCCTCTTCTACCTGTCCCCAGGTCCCTTCAGCTCCCAGCCCCCACTTCCCTCTGTCACCAGTTCCTTCCTGCACAGCCCCATGGATACACCTTCTCTCTTGTCTTTTGCGGGCCATGGGTCTCTAATTAGGCCAAGTCTGACCTGTGGAAATCCATGGCAGCAGTTCTGCTGACCCCATTCCTTCCTTATTTCTCCAGGAATCAAGAACTGTTATTTCTTGTTCACTGTGTTGAAGATACTCTCCCACTGTTGTATCACTCACCAATCCTTTTCTCTCGAAAAACAGGTCCAGCAGGGCACCTCCCCCGTTTAGCTCAGATATGAGGTGTGTCAAGTCATCTTGCACACATGCCCAGAACCTCCTAGACTATTTCCTTTCTGCTGTATTGCCAGTAGATATCTGGTACGTTGAGATTCTTCATGAGCAGAAGGACTAGCTATTGTGAGGCTTCTCACAGATGCTAATGCAATGTTTCATCTGCCTCTTCATCCTGGTGAGTTGTCTATTACAGACTCCCATCATGATATCTGCCTTGTTGACCTTACCCCTGATTCTTACCCATACTCACTTGATCCTGTTATTGTGAATTGACAGTGTGCCCCTGCAGCAAAGAGGGTCACAGGCATGGGTTTTTGCATAAGCAGTAGTGTAGCAAACAGGTCCAGCTAAATGGTTCTTCCTCTCTCATGGAGAGTATCATGTGGGAGATCTGGAGTACTGTGGACATTTATGGGTTCTTCACTTTGAGAAGGACATTGATATAATAATACTAACATAAGTGAGACTTGTGGAGGACCAACAAGAGGGTCACAGGTCCAAGGAACGTATGAGGAGAAGCTGAGACCTGAGTTTGCTGACCTTTTAGAAGAGGCATTTGAAGAGACAGTTCATACCTTTCTTCAGTTTCCTAATGGGAGTGTATGAAGAAGCGGAGCCACACTCTTCTTCCTAGGAGTACATAGTTATAGGATGAAAGAAAATGGACATAAATCAGAATGTGGGAAATTATGATTAAGGGACAAAAAATCACTCTGAGGTTGGTCAAATACTCAAACAAGTTATGGAATCAGAATCATAGAATTGTTAAGATTGGAAGGGACCTAAAAGATCGTTCAGTTCCAACTCTCATGCTGTGAGAAGGGACACCTTCCACTAGACCACATTCCTCAGAGCCCCATCCAACCTGGCCTTGAACACTTCCAGGGATGGAACATCCGCAGCTTTTCTGGGCAGCCTGTTCCAGTGCCTCACCACCCTCACAGTAGGGAATTTCTTCCTAACATCTAATCTAACTCTGCCCTTTTTCAGTTTAAACCCACCGCCTCTTGTCCTGTCACTATGTCCACATGTAAAAAGTCCCTCTTTCTACTTTTTATAAGCCCTCTGAAGGTATTGGAAGGCCACAATGAGGTCTCCCTGAAGCCTTCTCCAGGCTGAACAAGTCCAGCTCTTTCATCACTCCATCTCTCTAATTATCTTTGTGGCCTTCCTGTGGACCAATTAGGACAGATACCTGTCTTTCTTGTGCTGAGGACTCCAGAGTTGGACACAGTACTCTACATGGGGTCTCATGAGAGCTGAGTAGAGGGGAAGATTTATGTCCCTCAACTTGGTGGCCACTCCTCCTTTGATGCAGCCTAGGATGGGTTTTGGCTTTCTGTCCTGAGAGCACACACTCCTGGCTCATGTCCAGCTCTTCATGACCTCAATGACTTTTTCTCCCCATCTATACTCATATTTGAGTATACTGAGATTGCCCTAACTCAGGTGAAGCGCTTTGCCCTTAGACTTGTTGAACTTCATGGCCTAAAGATGGGCCCTCTTCTGCAGTTTGTCCAGGTCCCTCTCAAACCTGGAATCTAGAAACACTCTGGAATACTCATCCTCAGAGGAGTTAAAAAATGCCAGAGCTGGTTAAGCTGTTATCTCTGGTCTGAGCATCAGAAGTGTACTCACTTCAAGTGGCTTCACTAAAGCTTTATACAACCAGATGATGGAGCTGCTGAATTACTGTTTCAGCAGCTGTCAGTGACATGAAGTGGAGGAGGGGAGCAGCTGACTTAATACATAATTTTATTAGCAATGTAACACTAAGTGAGGACTAAAGTGAGTACTCCTCAGTTCTTATGAAGTATTATTGTAGTGATTTTCAATAACTTATTCTTTCTTTTCAAATATTTTCTCAGCCTCTTGCACTTGATGCCTGTGAGTAAGACTAGCTCATAAGAGCAGCCAGTCCTGAAACTCATCCATCAAGGATATTTCTTGCAGCACTGAGAACACTGCAGCCTCTCCCATAGCTTAGTTTTGGAGGGTTTTGCCAGGGCTCAAGATGACTCCTTCAGCAGGGAGATTAAACCCAGTCCCTTTTCTTCTAACAGACTTGGCAGAATTGCAGCTAGAACTATTTAAGAGAAAAGCAGTAGGCACGCAGTGTCCAAAACAGAGAGAAAGCTATAAAAGGGCACCAATGAGAAGCACACCAGAAACTTTTTAAAAAAGGTACAACCCCCACAAAAAAGAAAATAACAAAAAAAACCCAAACTAAAAAAAGCCCAAAACAGGCCCTCCTCCCCCCCACACAAACTCACAAAGAGATAAACTAGGAGATTTTGCACAGAAATGCAGCTGAAATATGGTTATAGTTACTAAATGCAATATAAGGGAATTAATTTTATTAGCAGAAACAAAACCTAAGGGAAGTCTCATAGAAATAGAAATAAATGTTAAGTCCCTAGGTTCAATATCAAGTTTTTACACATTCATTCTTAGAAATTTTTAGGTAACAAAATTTGAATTTTTATTCGTATAAATGATCATAAATTTATCAATTCACCAGGAAACTTTCTGTTCTCTATGGAGCAAGAACATCTCCTCTCGTGCCAATATCCACAGCTACTGGAGGATTTAGTCATTCACCAAATCACACTTTTCAATCAGAATTTCAATTCACTTTATTATTTCCTTGTTAAGTCTGTTACAAAGTTCACCTTGGTTTACTTGTGGGTTTTTTAATAACTATATAAAATACATGTTCTAATGTATATGCACAAAAATTATTTGGTTCCACAAGGCAAAGAAATAATAATAGCAATAACAATAATTTCAACCAGTTGTACTGCCTGGCAAACATGAAGTTTTAAATACAAATTCCATTGATCTTATTTGCAGTTGGCTTTAATGGATATAATTTAATTTACAGAATAATCAGAAATAATTTCATGCTTTTCAGAGACATCACTGTCACTGGCTCAAGGGAAGTGTGAACATAATTTTAAGCCCTCCTTTATCTGAGAGGATGGTGTAGTGTCCTAGATTTGTTGATTGTTATTAAAAAAGGATATTCCACTCACACATTCAGTTTCTGAAAGTCCACATCAAGCTTCTCCCTGCTGTTAGCATGTAATCAGTGTAAAACATAACTCTGCCATTTCCCACTGGGTAGTGTTTATTGCTTATACTATCTAAAGGATTTCATCTAAAGGATTTCCAGGAGTGTCAGTCAGGAAGCTGCTGGTAGCATCAGGGCTCCTACAATTCAATGAGATGCCAAACAAAGCCAGTTTGCAAGAACTTTTTCAATAGTGTCTCCTTTTACAGAGTCTCAATGACCTGACTATCAATGAGGACCCTATTTTTATCCAGGCAAATTCTCTCAAATAACTGATCTCATTTAACTGTTTTACTTTGAATTTTAGCATTACACAGCGCAGATTTCTAATAATTCCCTTTTCAGGGATTTTTTTTCTTTTTTCCCTTTTCTTATTATTCTGGTACTAATCATCAGGCAATAGGAAACTAGAATTCAATCTGATTGTTGCTGACTTACAGAATGTCAGAATGACAGCTATAAGCCTTGCTGCATAAAAGTATCTATTGACTTCAGTTGGCCATAACGTGAAAGTAGTGATGTACCTACAATAGAATTTACACTCTGGGGTTAAACTCATAGAGTGCATTTGCCCTACTTACTTACAGGGGCAAAGAGAAAACTTCAGCACTAAATCCCTGCCTGTCCCCAACATTTGGGGTTGCTCTGTTACCTAAAGGATAGCACAAAAAGAATATATTTAAAGAAAACAGTTGGTGAGATTGTGTTGTGTACAGTGCTGCCTAAATCATTCCCTCCTCCTTTCACAGGGTCTAGAAAATAATCTTCTGGAAGAGGACAAAGTTAGTTAAAAGAGTTGGGAGCAATATCAGTAAATGTGATATGAACAATCTTCATCAAACAGAAAATGAAGGAAATTTCCATTTTTGTTAATCCTGCTGAAAGCCAGGACACCTTTGTTAAAAACATCTTATGAATGATTGTCATCTAGGCTTTATGAAGACCCAACTTTCTTGCTCCTTTATGAAAAAAATGTCTTGGTCTTCACTATTCTACTACTCTACAGTAGAACTTGATGCACTAATGGCTTTAAATAGAGATTGTTCCTGAATTAAGCTACAGAAGATAGATTGGACTTAAAATTATCCTTCCATTCTTTGATCTACAAACTCAGAAATGGATGGCAGATAGATTTTCCATTCTAGTATAAGGTTTTTTAAAGTTATTTTACATAGTTTTCTTATTGTGAATGTTTCCTTTGACAAGACTTGGCCTTTTTTACTAGAAATACATTTTACCTATATCCTCAGAGCAGCATTTAATATAGAAGATTTACTTTATAAAATACTTTGTATTTTGATTGCAAAATACATTAAAGGAAAAAGATATGTTCTCTACATGTTTTAGTCAATCTAAATTTAGGTGCGCAGCTGAGATTCCCACGTAGGAATTTAGCTGTTCTATGTTTTATTTATGCTCAATAGAAAGCAACAAGCATGTAAGAGACATTGAGCTCACGTAAAACTGAATTGCTTAAGCAGGCTATTGAACCTAAGTGTTTAAACATTGTGATGACAACGTTAGCAATGATATGTGAGTTCAAGTTAGATACACAGGTCCTCAAGCCCTATGAATCACAATGAAATGTAGCTTGTTTCATTTTATTTAGGGAAGATGGGAGACAGAATGCCGCTGCAATCAGTGTCACTTCAAGTGTTCACATGAAAGATAGGCGTTATTACTCATGCTTCTACATTATACCATTCTGTAAATTACTCTTACTTGAAACTGAATATTATGAATTTGCAATGTAATTGTTTGTAACAAATAAAAAATCATATTCTTTCAACCCTAAAGAAGCCAAATTATTACATTATTTAATACTGTCACTGTATCACTTCATATAAAAAAATAATGATTCTAGCTGGGTTAGTAACAAGATAACATTAAATACTGCGATTATATAATCATAACACACTTTTTGGAAAAACTGTGGGATTTCATAAGTTTTAAAACTTGGAACTTTACAAAATATTGAGGATTGTACAAGATGTAAAAAAACCATAGCACCAAATTACTACATTTCAGCATTTTGACTGTAGAAAAATATAAATATGGGGACCATTGTCAATTGAAGCAAGAAAATAAGACAAGCAAATTGTGATCAGAACTTCAACAACTTCAGCTGAGACTTTATTAAAATGAGGCTCTTATGAAAATACACTTTTGTTTGACCTTTCTTCCCTTCTGTACTTGAGTCTTATTCAATTTGTCACAAGTAAATATTATAATTTTTTACTAGCCATCAAGTCATTAGGTAAGGAAGGACATACTTTGCATAAAGAAATGCTTGTGGGTGGATTGTGTTATTTATATTTTTCTCCAGAATCACGATATATTTTTGGATTGACTTCAGCAGAGGTGCAATGAGATTAATGTCTATTGAGTTACAGAAATGCAAAATAATTTCCAAACATCAAAAGATGAGGCAACCACGAGAAAATAAGAAGTATCTAAAAACAGTGTTACTTCATGCAGTTAGTCAGAAAGCAACAAAATGCCTCTGAATACACTCTGCTCACTCTGTGTCCACCTTCCATAACAATAAAACCAATCTCTTCATTAAGAAACTTATTTCAATTTTTACCAAAAGGTAATATAATTTCCCTAAGTAAAAAAAAAAAAGCCTAAAGAAAGCCATCTCCAAATTTTCTGAACTGACCAGAGGATGCAAAGAGAGGGTGAATCCTGAAAAAAAAATTTCTGAAATTTTGATTTGAAAGCTCCTCTATAAGTGATTATCCTATATATGCAGTTAAAAAACTCTGTACCTGAACATAGTTAATTCACAGAGACTGTCCAACTGATCACACATATTTAGGCAGTTCAGGGGCCTAATTTAGGAGTGTAGTTTCCCTGGGATCTTTATGGAGTCATTAGAGGCACCTTCAGAGGGTGACTCAGATATTAAGTCAGCTGACTAAGACAAATTCCATTTACCTCTACCTCTTTTTGAGCTGCATGGGACTCTATTAAGGTCACTTATCTTGTAAGACTCTATGGTCCTGATGAGGTCTCTGCATGTCATAATTTTACTTACAATGTTGCTCATTCTACATACACTTTATGACACCCTTATCAACAGATGTCATTGCCTGTTAGCCAGACAATGGTGCCTTACTTATGGTGGAAGAAGCATATAATTCCCACTGAAGAGGGTGATGTTCCAGACTGGATTGGAGCGCAAAAGGATGATAATATATCCAAAAGGGTAATAGATTCAGGCCATATAGAGAATGCTTTCACATCCTTTATCAATTCCAAAACCTGTATGTCTAGAAAACACTCTGACACACTCTGTTTCTAAGTCATTCCTCACTTCTACCAACTCCCTAGAATCCATGTGATGCTCTGCCCTTTCTTAGTTTCCCTACAAAAGACCAGGCTGACAAGCAGGAAAAAGAACTTTAGTGAAAGATATATGCTAGCTGCTGGAATTTTAGCCTTTGAGGAAATGTAAGACAGTAAAGGTTTGGTTTGGTTTTTTCAAATAGCATAGCCCTAAATTATATATATTTCTGAACATCAAACCACCCTCTCTCTTAGAGGCAAAGAGTCTGACATTTTGTCAAACCACGAGTGACCTTATTAGTCTGCATCCTTCCCTATGTCATGCCTTTCCGACCCTCTGTCATGCTGCCTTCTTGTTAAGAGTCAGCTGCAGCTTCCTGTGGTCTTTGACCCTTGGGACATGTTATGCAAGACATTTGCATCATTTACACTGATGGGCAAAAAAAATGGAAATCAATTAGTAACTGGTTTATGACACTTCATTCAAAATTTTCCAGAGCTTGTCACACAATCTTTCTGTGTAGATGCTGAATATGTTGTCAGGGCTATTTGTTCCAACATTAAACTGAACCCCTACAAGATCAGGATGCATTCTTCTCAGTTACAGCTGGCAGAAGTCTACTTGCATTGCACGTCAGTCCTTTATCATTTATTACCTTCAAAATTCCATTCCATTCTTCGATTTAACAAAATAACTCAAGATCAGCTACACTTCTGTTTTGATTCCTGATTGTAAGAAAAGGCCAGACCATAATAATCTTTTCTTTCTGAGTTTTATAAAACTCAGTTTAGTTTGGGGGTTTTGTGGTTTTTTTGATTTTTATTTTTTTTGTTTTAGCAAGTATACCTTTAAGCTAGAGGCTAAAGAATAATAGAATGGTCATTGCATCACATCTTATTTTTCAGTATGCATTAATCTTTTCAGTACTATCTTTTTTCAAGAATGCTTCTAAAATAGAAATACCCTGTAAGAATGGTTCCACTACTCTTCTGTCAATTAAGCCCTATATATAAATGTGCTAATGAAATTGTGCTAATAAAACCAGAATAGTAACTATTTTAAGTGTGATGCACACCGAGAAGCTATTATTTGCATTTCACATTGTACATATTTAGTTTTCCTGACTAAAAATGAGGAAAATGTGCTTTCTATTTCATTGTTCATGTAAACATATTGCTTACACTAGTGAATAATCTCAATAAAACCAGAAACAAATTGCTCTATAAGCATGTCATCCTACAGCCAAAGTTCTTGTGATTATAAAACCATTATTACATATTCCTCCTACGATCCAAGAACACCTACAAGCAGATGAAAATGAAACTTCTGCTGAATTGATTCCCACATATCCCCTGTCTATTCCTGATGTTTATGAATGTCCATGACTAATAAAAAGGAATCCTCCATTTTTCTACCTACTTTCATGCAGTCCTTTTGTAGTGTTGATTCAATGACATCATTCTTTGGCAAGCATAGGTTGGGAAAGGGATCAAGAAGAACATGACACAGTGTCTGGTGCTGCTCCAGATATTACCTTGAAAATCTCCCTAATATTCTTATAAACTTGTTATAATCCCTGCCTGCTAGACAAGAAAACTCTCCAATCATTCTTTCTTCTGTTTTGAACTTCCAAATGGTATGCAAGAGCTGACCCAGTGCAATGTTTGCCTTATACCTTTGGAGAATTTTTCCAAAAAGAAAAAAACCTTCAACAAAACAGATTGTCTTCCCAATTTCTTGCACTCCTGTACTTGCAAACAGCAGCAGGGCAGATCTGGAATTTACAAAGGATTTCAAAAGGGTAGACAATCAGAATCCAGGAAAAATAAATATGTCCAAATTGGAGGAAAATATATGTTCTGAGATAAATATATATTTGTATGATTATTTCCACAACCTTTGTGCTCTGGTATACCTGAAGGTAGGATGTGACACTAAATTGTAAGTAGTACTCAACTGTATGCTTCTTGAATGCTTTCTTGTGCTCTATCATCTTATCTTTGCTTATCTTATTCCTAGGGGAGGAAAATAAAGTATTTTATTTGTTAGAATAATGTAATGTTCTGTTTTCCAGCAGAACTGTAATTCAGTTCTGAAAAACCAAGCATGAGGTAGAGCTTCTTCCTCTCTCTCTCAACTGCTCACCTGCATGGAACAGAACAGCTGTGATACAAGCAATTTAGAGAAGCAGAACTTCAAGACAGTGCTGTCTTTTGGAGAGGCTTATCTGAGGGACAACTGGGCATGGCTCTACCCAACATTTGGATCCTCTCTGATGCTTTAAAAGAAAAGAAAGGAAGAAATGGATGCTGGAAATACTGGTCCCTCCCTTGCACCTGAAGGGTGTGAAGATAGCCCTGTTGGAGATAGATAATGTCTTCTATAAATTTTTATAGGAAAAAAATCCATCCAATATCCCTACCATCTGCCTATATCATCACTGGGACAAGCTTCTCTTTATGACCAACATGAACAAAGATAGGTCTTGCCACTATAGTATCACATCTTAGAATTAATGCCCCATAGTAGTACCATGAAAATCCCTAGCTCTTTCATTTGCACTTCCTGCAGTGTAATCTACTGACCTGGTGCACTAGAAGTCCACATATAAATCACATGGCTGAAATTAAGCACCAATACACATCAAAAGGAGCGCACACAGGCAACTGATCAAGGATCAGGAGGCCTCATGTGAGCCAATGTGAGGAAGAGAAGATGTTAATTTATCACTTGTCAAAATGGTGGTATATGAGAAAATGGAATGTGAGAAAAAGATTGGATTCCTATAAAAGCTATAATTTCTAATAATTTTACTTCTCAAGATCATATTTTGGGGACACTTTATAAATAGAAGAGATGTCTTCCTTGATCATGAGGGCGGGGAGGTTGGTACCAGAGAATCTGTTTCCCTCCTGGTTAACTGGGTCTTTTGTTCAGAATCATGATTTTAACTCTCATGGTGTTTGCTGTAAGACTCTGCAGCAAACACTTCACTGTACCAGACCTCCAGTGTGGATAGACCTTTTGTTTTTCGAATGTTTATCTGCTCCCTGACATCTGCAGTGTGCCTGGCAATCTCCAATTGTTTTCATCTTTCTCCTTTTTCAAGGTAATAACAAAGTCAATACTGTTGGAATAACAGATATTTTGGACACAGATACCACTCTCCTGAAAAATTTTGAATTCCTGCTCCAAAACATGGCGATATTAAAGCAATGAAGATTACATCCAAATGCTGGACTGTCATAAAGTACTTTTCTGTATATTCATTTCCAGATGTAAATCACTGGGTGGCAACTGACACCAAGAAATTGAAAGAAGATTCCATTAGCTGTCAAGATTGATGCAGCTGGCTATCTGTGTGGTTATAATGGTATCACAATGTCTTGAGAAACTACTGAATCACCCTATAACGGAGGATTGTCTACTTCTCTGTGTACAAAGTGATAAAGCAGTATACAGAAGAAAGCATAAGACAGCTGTACCCTTTAGGTCAATTTGTCTCACAGCTACACTACAGTAAATCAGAAATTATTCCACAAACCTCTGTAGAGCTATTCCAGATTTATATTTGAAGAACTAAGAGCATAATCTAGCTCTTTTCGTCTCATTGTATCATTTTATATAGCCAGCTAACGAAATAATGACTACAGGCAGGAATTTTTGAAAAAATATCTCTTGTAAAAGCATGTTTATTTTCACAGTATGTTTAACACCTAAAGCTAAAATACAATTAAATGTATATACTGGCCACTTTTGGATTCTTTGCTGGTTGTGTATGAAAAATATGTGAAATTTCTTCAAGCATTTAATGTACAACTTACGCAGTGCTCTGCCTGCTGATATTTATCCTGCCCCTGTGAATGTTCTGTGCATTTTCAGAGAGTAGCAAGGCCTCTTTCTTTCTTTTTCCTCTGGATCACCCATAGGAAGAGTATTAAAAAAAAAAAGTCCAAAGAAAAAGCACAGCCCTTTCCAGCTCTTCCCAACTCGGACATGAGCTAAGTTGTTCTGGCCTTCCCAGAGTGCCTGTGTACACAGATGCTCTTCCAAAGATTGGGTGACCTAGCTATGGTCCCCTACATTGGAAACCTGTTATTTGCGAAGTCTAACCTGTGCTCTAATACGACGAATTACAGAGGAAAGAACAACTTCTAAATATTACCTGAAATTACTATTGATTTTATCTAAACCTAAACACAGAAATTTGAAATTTGTTTCACTACACACTGTATAGCATGTTAGGTGAAGAAAGAAAATAAAAAAAATAAAACCCTGTTTAAGCCTGTTTTCTAGTTCAAAGTCATAGCACTGCAACTGTAACAAGTTAAATTTAATGATGCCTTTTTTACCTGAAATGCCACTAAGGCAGCAGTCCTAATAGCTATCAGTGTCATAGATGCACCAAAGTAACTGAGATTCTTTATTTCCAGAAAAACAAACAAAGCATCCGGTTATTTTTCCATCAAGATTTAGCTGCTTTTTTTTTTTTAAATAACTGTAGTAGGTGAAGATAACTTAGATTGTGAACACTGACAGATAGCAGGTTTGTGGGTGAGTGGGTGACTATCTGAAACTGAACTTTTGAACTCATAAGCAAGCATAAGCCTGACACCCGCTAGCTGTAATTGGCATGAGCCAACTAAATTTTGATAGTATCAGACTAATTAACTGTGGCAGGTCCTGATTAACAACAAGATGTAAGACAGAACTACCAGTTAGGAGTTGATCATGTGTTTCCTTCTGTACATTGACTATTTAGGCGAGCAAAGCTGGGGGCTGGAAAAGAAGGTGGTGAAAATAGAGACTGGAGAAAAAACCTGAAACTTGCTGAAGACCCCGGAGATCAGATCACTACAAGTGCTGGGGGACAACCAGAGAAATTGGCTGCTATATCAGAAGCCACTCACATCTAAGACTGGTACCTGTGAGCAGTGGCACAGCATCACCTGGCTGGGCTTTCTGCCAGTCCATCCCTGGCCCTGTGAGGAGGGACATAGAGACCTGGGGAACACAGTGCTTATGGGGAGAGAGAAAATGAGTATGTGACAAAATCAAGCAGGGTAAAAGCCTTAATCTCAGGTGTTCTTAAATAAACTCCAATATCCATATCCACCATGGGTTGTTTACTCCATTTAACTCGTGCCAATTTAAGATATAACTTGTATAACTGTATAATTAGACTGCCGTCAAACTGCATACCCATGCTGCATGCAAAACACAGTATATGTGTTCACAACAGAAGACCATGTTACTTGTGCAATGATCAATGACTCACCAGCAGTGTAGTCTTCTAAATTTAGTCCCATGCCCTATTGAGAAGTTACTCTGACAATTTACCATGGTGACGCTACCCTTATAAGCTTATCATCACTATGTTCATCTTCTCCCTCTTAATGCTGTTGGAAATTAGGCATAAATAAACTCATGTTTTTCTCTTGTTGTCAGCTGGTTTTGTTTAAAATTCTAACTTCTAAATTACATAGAGGGAATGGAAGGAGAGAAACTGAAAAAAGATCACTTAATCTTGTTTAACATGCCAGCAAATACATTTGTGTCCGAGTGGTACAACAGAAAAAGATGCATCCCAATACTAACTCCTGTAAATCCATTACTCAATTATTTTCAAACACAGTAAATAAAATTTATTGCCAGTATGTCTATATGTGAAAGAATAGTCTGTCTGAGAAAACAAGAAAATTGTACAGAATTGTATGAATTGCATTTGCAGCAAGTTTTTTTTCATAACGAAGTCATGCTTGTTTGCTTGGAGTTTTTTGGATAATCTTTTTAAAGGAACTGAAAACACAAGTTATTAATAAATATTTTCATGTAATTGGATTGGGGAAGCAGGAATTTCTGTAGAAATACTGGAAGCTGCTTTAAACGCTCGAAGAGGCATTTGAACAAAACTGGGCAAAACACCACAGAAAAGTCTGTACAATGTTAGTCATGTTGATAAGTAACTAAAAATGGTTGATGTCCTTTTTCAGACTTTTATCGTAAAAACATTGGCTGCCGTTAAACTAGAGTCTGCTTTCTCGTAAGAGAGGGACAAATATCCACTAATACCGGTAGTGCTTATTTAATTTCCTTCTACAAGTATGACACAATACAGCCAGCACAAGCAATGCTAGAAACAGCAGACAAGTGAGGTCAGAACACTGAACCAATGTCAAATTCAATTTCCCCACCTCATCTGCTCTCTCAACAAACTGTTACTGCTTTTCTTTAAATCAGTAGCTACCCACTGGCTGCTACCACTTCCCTTTCAGCTCCTGGACGGGCACGTGTTCCAGATCTGTCAGGATAATCTCAGTGTCCTCAGAAAAGAGGCCTTGATGTCAGCCAGCATTTTACCAAGATGTTTTCAGCTCTATCTGAATCCAGTAGTAAAACATCTGCTGTGGTTATGGGTTCTAAAGCCACTTTCTGCTTCAGTTCTAACTCTCTCCATTTAAATACTCTTTTCTGTTTTCCCTGAATGTAAGCCTTGTACAATTATTTCAGGATTAGCTCTCCTGCAACATGACAGAATTGGACACTAATATATTTGCCCATCTGCCCTGTTGCTTGAAAATTTGTCTCCAACAACATCCTTTCTATTGATAGCAGGTTTTCTTCCTCCTGACTTCTTAAATAACCCTATGTTGTGCTTGTTTTTTACAGGAGGTACTTAAAATATTCCAGACATTTTGTGATTTACCTAAAATAAAATAAGGCTGCACAGCTTAAGCATTCAGGCCACACTACTGGCTTCCTCTTTCTTTTCCACATAAATCAGCTTATTTCTTTCTAAGTACTCCCAAAAGCTTATTTAAATATGCCAAAGAACTCACTGTTTACAAAATACATCTCTCTGGATGGCTATATGGACAGAGAAAAAGATAAAAGCAGTAATCTTCACAGGTGCAAAATGTGAAATTGGGGATGCCTGTACTATACAATCGCAGTGTACGACCCTTTCCTAGAGTAACAAAATTTCAGTTGAAAGCAATATTATAAAAGAGACTAAAATACACAGGTGGGCAGTTGTGTGAAATCCAGAGGACTGGATTCAAAGGCACTAAAGAGTTGAGGTCTTTTTTTCCCCCTTAAGAGAAAAATCATCTAGTGACAACCTTAATAGCAAGAAATTGAACCAGTTGGAGAATGATGAAGCAAGTCAGACAATGTGATGAAAGATAGATACATCACGGATTATATAAAATAGCTGGAATATTTCAGGCATGATGGAGAATTGAAACGAGAGAGTAGGCATTAACCATGTCAGACAACATTCAAGGGTGGAATTTCTCTGTGGAGGACTGAGAAGGTTGGGAAGAGAAGACAGATACCAACAGTAGGCAGGATCCATCAAACTAATCACTTAGAGCCTGCAGTACTTTGGAAAAGAGAGATGGATGCAGATGCAAGACCAGCAAGACCCACAGAACACCACAGCCATATTGAGTAGTATTACACTTATTTTCCAGGATTTAGTATCATCTAGAACTGCTATTTTCCTTTGTACTATCTACAAACAGCTTTTCTGTATTCAATTTCTAAAATGCAGTTGCCTGGCAGCTGCCAGTTTATTAGATTTCTGGCATGTATGGTTGTTAAAATGTATACGTAATTTGGGACCTGCTAACCTGCCATTCATGCTGGGGTCAGTTTTCATCTTGTGTGTCAATAGTTGCAATTATTTTTGCACTTTTCTTTATTTTTCTGAAAAGTTTTCGAACAGCACTGAGTTGGTGAGCAGAAAATGATAGCTTTTTATCTGCAAAGCAGATGTGTGCAGAGGATAGCTTTAGGATGTCTATTACATTAATGATATTATCTTCAGAGCAAGCTATGACAACAAGAATGTTTCAGTTTGAAAAAAACCCAGTATAAAGGAATAAGTTGACAAGCAATGTCATGACATTTCTGAGGGGTTTGATCTTTTAGTTAGTGAGGCTAAAGCTATTCAACACTACCTACTATAGTTTTGCTTTTCACTGGTTTCTTTGTCCTGGCAGGCCATCCAGCTCATCACCTCATTAGTTTGTTGTTGTTGCTTTTGGTTTTTGGAGAGAGGTTTAGAACACATTACATTTTCTTCCTCTAAAGCAGAGAATCCTGTAGAGACCACATCCACCCCTCAATGGCTTAGTCTTTCAAAGGGAACAGTTATTAAGTGCACTGTGATGCAGATAGCTTGCTCTATAATCACATAAAAATCCAAAATATAGGTGTTTACATAGTTCTCATTATCCCATGGCTGACAGAGGTGATTACTCCTGGAAGGAAGGATATTGCGGTAAGCCAGATGCCATGTGTGACATGAGATGTCAGCATCTAGAAGGGAAAATCCAATTCAAAGTGTTTGACTCCTTGACCAGGAATCTATTTTCTAGTTTATGCCACCTTTTATAAATCCCCAGTGTAACTCATTTCAGGAATTCTCAGGAACCAATGCATAAACGTCAGTAGGCTGTATGTAATATGGTTCATTTTCCATAAGTAGACTGAAGACAAAACCCCAGGAGAGTGAGGCTGTACATTGAGTTGATCCGAGTGCATAACTGCCTGCAGAAAAGTAAAAACCTTCATTTCAGATCTCTTCCAGTATCTCAGACGAGTTTGAGAGTGTAGAGGAATGAACTCTAAGGTTGTAATACTCCATATGGATATAAAATAATTTTTAGGCTGAAAGTCACTGATTCATTATCACTGATAACTTCATTTTAACAAAAGAAATTATATGACCCTCATAGATGCAGTGTTAGAGTGCTTTCTTACTTTGTCTTTCCTTTTATATAATAGTTTTGTTTCTCATATGTGCTGCTAAATTTGACCCTGAAGTCACAAGTGGTCTGTGTAGGTGTATTGATCAGAGCACATTCCTGGGGTCCTGTGCTCATATCATGCAACAGGACTTGAAAGATATCTTCCTTTTAATACCAAACTGTTGTGTTGCTTAATATGTTATCTGAGTGTGATCTGTAGGAAGCTGTTGTATGAAAGAAATTAATTGAATCACTGACTTTAAATCATGCTTTATTAGTTAAATGTTTTGTCTCACAGGTACTTGAGGACAGAAATATCCTTTGTACTAGCAAAATGTGTTTGGATGTTCCCAAGAGTTGCTGACCACCTTCATTCAGCATCAGCACGAGCACCTGATTTCCAATGGCAATTCTAGGGGCATCTTGGTGATGCACCAAACATCTGAACCTGCTCCAAAAGAGGCTGAAAATTAAATCTGCTATCTCATGGCTGCTGAGCTGAAAATCAGACATCCCATAGCATCTCTCAGGAAAAACAGCAAAATATGAACTTGGAAATTGACTTGGAAATCTTCACCAGCATTTTTTTTTTGTAAGAGATGGCTTTATTTGCCCACATAGGACCATTGATGACCAGCTACCATAGTGGAGACACCCCTTCTGTTCCCCCCATCATTATCTGCCTCCCTTGATGCTTGGGTCTTTACACTTTTTGTCTCCCCATTCCTAAGTTGCATGGGAGATTCACCAAGTAAACAAGTGCTTTAAGTAAAGTACCAAGAACTTGAAAAGCATTTTAAAAAAATCTATAAGAGTAGAAACTACTCTATAAATAAATAAATTGCAATAAATAAACATTACTCATCAAAGAAATGATTCTTTTCTTTAGGCAGTGGAGAGTCAATATTCTTCAGGTTTCTCTGTACAGCACAGTAAGCAAAATGGTGTGAAGTGTGCCCTCATTTTCTCTTAATACCATACCACGTTACTAACAGTTGTGAATAGGTGTGGAGGAGATAGACTCTCATTTTATAAATTCAAAAGCACAAATATAATACTCTTACCTCCCTCATTCCCCAGCAAATATTCATACCACATGAAATGCCAGCAAGGTTTAAAGCAGTGTGAGTAAGTCTGCTGAAATAGTCTGCAGTGAAGTAGCTGGTGATGCTTTAAGTTAAATTGCCAGTGTTAGGCATATAGTTTCAGGCTATTTGTATATTTTTCACAGTGGTGCCATTGATCCTGAGTTTGGTGCACTAGTTAATCACAAAAAAATCAATGTGACAATCTGTGCAAAGTGAAGTTGGTTTGAATAAACAGCTCTATATAAGTATAAATGCATCCACATTTCATATTTGAATTAAATGAGTGCCATTTTTCAGAAACTGTGTGAAATGAGGACACTAATAGAAATTTTTTCTGTGTGAAGTTTAAAACTATGGATGGCAAAAGCCTTAATGTTGACACACAGTTCTCTCATAAGTTGTAAAGGCTATGTGTCAAAGCAGAAGCATTTACAGGTCTTTGCTGCATGTGGACTCTCAACTTCGGCGCAAGTTGGCTTACGGCTTTTCCCAGCTGTGTGGGCAAGGCCATGGGGATGCTGCAGGAGAGGACAATCTCCACCTGCAGGATTCCTTGGAGGGCACTTGTTGAGTGGACAGATTGTGAAACAGAATAGAGAAGAAAAATTTTTGATCATTCTGCCCATCCTACGTTCTGTGCTTTCCTCCATGATGTACAGCAAGACCAGCTACCCAAGCTCCAGCAGCAGGTCAGCAGGGGCCACTAGAACAGGGATGGCCCCTGCAGGAGGACTGTGACTTTGGCCCTGCTAAGTCCTCTCAGCCCTACCTGTCCTCTCACAGCTCATGCCTAAATGTGTCCATAGTGTGGAAGTGACACAGGGCTCACACCAGCATGTTGAAGGCAGTGGTGAACATCTGGAATTGGTATCTCCAACTCCTGAAGGTTGAGGAAAACAGTGAGATATTAGAAGCTTTAACAAGAGACCAACATCAAGACAAGAGACATTTGCCCTTTCTGTAGTTACTTAGTACTACTTCTGGCAGACATCACTTTTTCTGCCCAGCAGGAATGCATCCTTCCCTTTTCTCACAACACCAGTTCATCATTCCTTCTTCTTGATTCAGTTTCAGTATTAGATAGGATGAAAAAAGAATACATTCTGTTTTAAGTTGCCAATTGAAAATGTATCTACAAGTGCAGAATAGAAACTCAAAATGTAAGGGTAGAAGAGGAAAGAAGGTAAAAAGGGCCCTAAAGAATTGCTGTACAAAGCAAGTTTAGGTGCTGAATGATAACATGCAAAACCAAAATAAAACAATTGTTGTAATGGCACAGGAAACAAAAAAAGCAGTAATTGAATTTAGGAAACCTTAAGTAGCTCAGATTCCCATTAATAAATTTTGCTGGGCAGAGCTATGTGAGTCCACAGCCAGAATTAGGTTATGCCCTTACAGTAGGACATCTGATGGCAGCACAGAGACCCACTCAGCTAAACCCATTCATTGCATTGCCATAGTCATTTAAACATCATCACAAGCTGCCCCGACTACCAGAGATCCTGAATGATTACATGGAGATTGGCACCTCAGCTAACCCATGACATGGTGCCCAAGATATTAAAACTAATCTGAGTATCTCAGCACAAAATTCCGACAGCTTATCTACAGAGCTGTATTGCTTTCACACACTTAGTGTGTTCAGGGTGAGATCTTACATTCTTAATGTAAACAAGAATCATTATGTCACACACAGTAACATTTTCTCTATATTCACATGCAGTTTATTCCCTCTGAAAAGAATGTCTGATGTGTCAGATTTTTCCATTGAAAAAAAAAGTTTTTTATGAAAAATCATTTGAAATTACAATATTTTCTTTTGGAAAAATAATTAACTAAATGGCTAACTTGCTGTCACTTTGTTTATCTAGGGCAATGACATTGGTCCAGGAAGCCAAATCAGTGCTTGGGAACAGAGTACAAAAATATCTCGGAGAAGCATTGGCTGAGTTTAACCGCTGCTGTAAAAGCATGCAAGACTGCTGGGCCCAGCTCAGTTGTAGTTCCTTATGAGAGCTGTAAATTTAGACTAATATCTTTAGTGATATTCAAGCTGGTTCAACACATTCTGCAATTTGTCCCTTATTTAATATAAGTCCGATAGCTTTAATTCATCCCAGAAGATATCAAATGCTGGGACCAGCATTTTTTCTACTCTGGTATGAAATGCACTAACAGCTTCATTCGAGGAAGAGTATCAGCATGGTATTATTCTTCTAGAAGGTGGTTTTCTTGTGTTCCAGCCTCTAGAAGCTGCTCAGAAATATAAACCTACAATTCCTACAAAAACCTAATATAAACACTATATAAACCTACATTCCAAGTGCTCTGGAATAGGCTTAAAGCCTATTGCCTCTCACCTAGGAGGTGTTTTAAAGCCCTCTTCTGTTCAGTGGGAGTGCTTTTGGAACAATGACACATATACTTCACCAGTTCATTTAGTAAAATTTGTTTCCAACAAAGCTGTTGGTGAATTAGACTTAATGCAAGAGAGCCCACTTACTTGAAATTTTCCCATTTGTTCATAAATTTGACTGCATAGAAAGGTGTTAGGAATGGCTCAGGACAGCAAGGAAGTGCTTCTGAACCTACATGGCCCAGCACTGTAAAGAAATAACTTGATTGTGTCACCAGGTCTTTAGATTTCAGAAAGGTTTGAGGAAAGCTATGATGACTATGTTTAAGTAGGTTCTTTGTTGTCAAGATGCATGAGACACTTGTCCAAAAAGACTGCTGTTCATTAAGTCATTTTGGTCCAGCAGATGTAAATATGCCCAATTCAACAGTAGCGAAAGGCATGGCGCTTAGGGCTATGGTTTATTTGGCATGGTGGTGTTTGGTAAAAGTTTGGACTCAATGATCTTGGAGGTCTTTTCCAACCTTAATGATTCTAGGATTCAAGTGTCATAACAGAAACCACTGGGGCAGTGATAAATTCCTACAGTATCACAGGATTTTATGGTGAGTTCCACTTTTGTGTAACCCCTTTGCAAAAATAAGAGATTCAGATGGACAGTAGCCAAAGGTACCATGTCTCACAAACAGTTTTCTATTTTCACATTTCTATTTTCTGGTAATAGTTTAAGTACACATACATATTTCAGTACAAAACTGACATCCCTCCACTTTCAACATTATCTTTAAAGCCTCTGCCTCAAGCAAGTGTCCTGTATTTCAAACTAAGGTCTGGACTGTTGTCTGCCACTTCAGGTCTACTGGGTGGCAGTGCTGTTCTCCATTGAACCCCCTGCCCCACAGCTCAGCAAGTGCTTCTTCAGCTGCTATCTTCCTTCAGACCCCAATATGATCTCACAGCCATATAGTTCAACACCTGGACTTGTAAAGGAAGCTTCAAGGGATCTGGCTTCATGTCATAGCCAAATTTTAAAGGAGCCTTCTTTGCAGGCCTAAAATTTAGCCTAAGTAATTCTGTCTGCTTAGCAGTGGCTTGAGAAACGGCAGAGCAGAGAGTAAACAATATTCTAGCATGCAGCCTTTCCCAAAACAATAGTAAAACTTTCTCAAAATACATCTATGTTTCTCACAGTGGCTTGAAGCCTCACACAGTAGCTTAGAGCTTATTGCACAATAACAAGTTCCTTTCTCATAACAAGTGGCTTTTGAAAACATGTTTTCAAAAGCAGGTGTTCCTCGAAAAAACGTGTTTTTCAAGAGTAATCTCAGACATTCTCAAAATAAAAGTGACACTTCCCAAAACAAAAGAAGGATTACTTCATGCTTAACCTGAGCCAATGAAATTGTTAAAAGCAGCTATGCCGACCAATAGCGTTGTAACGTGCTGGTTTCTAAAAGATAAAAAAATCATGGAGTTTCTCATGGGGTTTCCTGCATGAGCTCCTGAGCTTGTTTCCATCTCTGCGGGTGGCTACTACAACAGCTTCTTACACACCAGAATTTGAAATGGAAGCATTTTACCAACAAAGGAAGAATGTGATCATCAACATATTTTGATTACAGAGTGATTCAGTGGTGCTAAATCAAAAATTCTTGAAGCCTGTTTCTTTTCAATAACTCCTCTTGGAAGTGGATTTGCTGCAACATCCCTAAATTTCAAATAGCAGGTGGCCTCATATTGGGCCCAGTTCAGTTTTCCGAAACCAGACGGGTCACACTATTAACAGTTGGCAAGAGCTTGCAGGGGCAGGGGTATTCTCTTTTCCCAGAAAGACCATCAAAACAGAGCTGGGCTGTGAGGATACTCTAATCTCACCAATGTGGATGCACTTTGGTTTGTCTTCATTTGGGCCTGGGAGAGAGCTGAAAGATGACATTTATTGGTCCAGAAATGGCATCACAGTGAAACAGCCATATTGCTTTTGAAACCTGTGCCTCTCTTCATAATTCTTGCATGATGTTGTTGGAGAAGGATGGCTCTCCTTGGTACTAGGTTTAATTTTATAAGGGAGGATGTGTATTTCAGTTCTTGAGTGGCCTGCAAGAGAACATGTATTTTACAACACTTGAAGGAGGAACTTCATGCATTTCCTGAGACAGAGATTACTAAACCAAACTTGTTAGAGAGGTGAACAAAGTAAAAGGACTAAGAAGCACATGCAGTTTTTGTATGTGTTTTAGAAAGAGAGCACAGGCAGTGCCAGACATAGGGGTCACACTAGTAGAACAGACTGCAGGGTATATGAAACGTTTTAGCATGAGGTGTTGTACTGGTTTGGGGGGGGCTGGGATCGTGGGGGGTGGTCAAAAGAGGCTTGGGGTTGTTCCTTGGCCTTTTTGGGAAAAAGGGGGTAAGAAGAGCTCACTTACCTGCCCGAGTTAAAATTCCGTTTTCCTTAGAAG
>VXBA01003369.1:231003-281960 GCA_013399895.1 Serilophus lunatus
AGGGAGTTGTTTTCATTTCTTTTTGTGTTTTTCAGAGAGCCTGAAGGGCCGAGAAGTGCTTCCAAGGAGAGAGGGACAGGAGAGAGACAGCTTTTCCTACCCTTCCCCACTGCTTTTTTTTAGCTAGTCATTTAGCTGAAAGGAACAGTTCCCTTTCTTTTTTGGTGTTTTTTTTTCCCCTTTTTTGTGTTTTCTTTTTTTTTTCCCTGCATGTCAGGTGTTCCTCTGTGTAATTCTGGGGTCCCTGTGTGTTATCCCTACTTCCCTAATTTAAACCCCCTGTAGTAAACTGTTCACCTGCTGCAACTCTATTCAGTTTTCCATCACCTTTATTGAACCTGCCCCCTGGACGATAAAAGTGGTCCTAAACCACCACAGGTGTCCTTGTATCTCAGTTTTAAATTTGCTTATTGGCAGACATCTCTGGTTGAAATAAGATTCAGAAAAGAGACCTTAGATTATTTAATCAAAGAAGTTTTCCACTCCACTCTCCGTTCCTTCTACTTTGGCCATGAAAAACTTCTTCCCTATGAAATACTTCTTCCTTATTCTGCACAATAGTATCTTTCTTTTAAATACATTCTTCTTCCCTCCCCTCCAAAAAAAAAAGCAAGAAAACTCTTGTTCTATTATCACAAAGCAAGCAATATTCACATATCAAAACCAAACAGCTTAATTGGTTTAAGAACTGCAATTGCTAGACAAGAGATTTAATGGTACAAGAGAAGCCCACTCAATTTGTTTTTTAAGTTTTTCGTAAATTTCAGCTGTCATAAATCTGTTCTGCTGTCAGAAAGACTACTTTGATCTTTATTGACTGAGAATTTACACTGGTGTTTTCATATAAAACCTGTTCAAGTAATACCTAGAAACATATTTTTTTTCTTTTTATAGAGCTGCTATATGAGAAAACTTTCTGGAACAGAGATTTTCTGGCACCATTACCTGTAAAAGGGTTGAAAGGAAGTCTTTATTTAACAAAGACCAGGAAGTCAGCTTTATTTTCCTCTTATACCAGTTATATTGACAGTGATTCTACTGCAGCTATCAAAGTATATCCTCCATAAAACACATCCAGAAGAGAGAGAGGTGGGAGCCTCCATTCAAGCTGGAATGAAATCCCAGCAAAGGCACAACAGTGGATTAGTAACAAAGTGTCTTGGCATGATCACGGAAGGTCGAACCAGATAAACTATTAGATTCCTGTGGAGTATTTTTAGAATGGTATTATTATATCATCTCTGTTTATTATTTTACTCTACCAATTTATCCTCTTGCATTCTCTCACAGATGAAGAGAGCAATCATAAAGGCCAGTTATATGCCTGCAGAGGCAATGAAGAGCAACATCTGCTCTGTGGGGATGGTGGGGCGGAGAGGAGGAAAGGACGCACATTATGGCTTCTTTTGTCCCGGATCTTTCTCATGAATGGAGAAAAATCAAAGACAAAGTCTGGCAAGAAAGGATTGGTCTTTGGGCTCCTGTAACAGAAGAGGGGAACTTAAAAAGAGACTTGCAGAACAGAAGCTTAGGATAGGAAAGAGAAGTAGACAGACTCCAGAAGAGTAACTTGACCAAATTTCCATAAACAAAATTAGGTACACGAGAGGATGTGGTGAATCTCTCATCTTGGGTTTATCAGTTCCAATAGTGACCCATTTGTTCTGTGCTTCTGTGTCATTTTGAACATTAGCCGATGCTGAAATTTTAAGACAAGCAATTTCAGTGAGGGAGCACTATCATCAGTGCTGCAGTATCACTGGAAGAAAAAGTTGGAGGAAATTTCAAAGACAAAAAAAGAAAAAATAAATATTTTGTAGCTGTTAGGAAAGTAATTTCCATACCATCACCTGGGACAGCATGTCTAGGATGTATTACCTGAATCATCTGATATAAAACACCAGTTGTTTAGTCCCTCTTTCTGATGGAGGAGAAGGAATTTTCTTCTTCAGGCCACTGTTTGCTGAAGTGGGTTTAATAAATTAAATCCCAGAGGGACTCCGGGATGGGTTTTTAAACAAACATAGTGAAGTATAGCTTAACCTCAGTGATCCTTTATGTTGTGTTTATTGAGCATGACAATAGACTAGATAATTAGAGCCAAGAACTTCCTCATTCCACCAGCATTGCTTGTATTAAATCTAGAGTTTATTAAAAGGCATTCTTTAGGGGAGATATGAAAACTCATTCTTTAAAATTTGAGTTTTGCTATAATTTTTTTGCATTTAAGACTAGCTATAGCAAAGAATCTTCATTTAAGCCTTTACAGTGTTCATTTTTTAAGTTTTAATCAGCTGTGTATGTGAGAGCAGAGGTGGTAATGAATAAAAGGTGTGGGGTAATGTTAGGAGGGGATGGTGAGCAAAAGTCACATGAGTAGTAAAATAAGAAGGAAACTAATAATGCCTAGCAACCTAAGATGAAAAAACATGCATGGCAACAGAAAGGAAGGACTTAGCTGCAAAGAGAACATTCGCCAGGAAAGAGAGACAAAAAGAAAGGAAATTCATAACATAATAAGCCTCGGAAACAGGGGATAGGAAGGAGAAAGAATTAATAGTTCAGAAACTTGGAAAAGCAAGCTAGCTAGAGCTTGTCTTGCACAAAAATGGCAAAGAGCTTTACACAGCTATTAAGTAATTCTGTGACAAAAACATGATGATCATTATCTCAGCTAAAATAAAACATGTGTTATGTCCCTTATAGTACAGGACCGTACCTTATCAAGGCCTCCAGGATTCTGGCAGTGTAGACAAAATTCAGCTAGTAAACAGCAGCAATTCACTATCAAAAAGTGAGCATTTAGATTAACTGGTAGCAGAGGAGCGTAGGCAAATTCATCCTCCCAGTATAGTGCTCCTACAGGGGCAGCTTACCTGGGGGTTTAACTTGCCAGCAGCATTATGCCATTGGAAAGAAAGCAAGGTGCTGACCATCACAGCACAAGAGGGGACATTTGCCCTCAGCCTCATTTAGACCAATAGGACTGAAATTCTTTGAAAAGAGAGAAGTTCTTCGATAGCTTCACTGAGGGGAATAGTCATATGCAGAAAAATTTTCTTAACATTTTTCAAAATTCTACTCATTGCAGAAAAGGTAACAGAGGTTAGTGTAAAAGAATTGAAAATAAAACATCACAAAATGAAAAAGTAATTTATATTGATCTGGGACTTCAAAGACTGAGAAGCTTTAATCATAATTATATTGCAGTTGCACCATGGAACCATGGGGCAGAGCTAAGATTGTTTCAGTGGCCTAACTATACGCATGTGGGGACGCTATTATTTGGGATAAATGCTGCATTGATGATGTACCATACAGTTAATCATCGTGTGTTATTTTGGACACAACTCTGTTTGAAAATTCCTTTTTCTTTTCTCCTTTCCTTTCCTTTCCTTTCCTTTCCTTTCCTTTCCTTTCCTTTCCTTTCCTTTCCTTTCCTTTCCTTTCCTTTCCTTTCCTTTTCTTTTCTTTTCTCTTTTTACTTTAACTGCAGCAACAGCTTTTTAAGTATAAAATAATCTTGAAATGTTCCTCAGAATTCCTCCTTCTTCATTTCCCCCAGGAAAGTTGAAACTTCAATATCCTGAACATTTTGAATGACACTTTCAAATGCAGGAATGAGGAAGATGCTAGACCTGGGGCATAAGTAAGAGATTAGTAGTTTATATTATCTCCAGATTAGATGGCAATAAGTAAAATTGAAACTCCACTCCCCTCTAGCTGCTGGAAGGGAAAAGGATCTTGCTGCTTTTTTTCCCAGTTTCTGGAGATTTCTTTAATTTTAAAAGTCTTTAATTTTTTGTAGTCTTCCCTGATTTTGAAGTTATCTTCGTTTACAGCTTCACTGCTATCTTGAGTTTATAACCAACTCATCTGACCTATATTGCAGGTCCCTCCTTTGCCATTATTTTATATGGGTGTTGGATGGATAATATGGTGCATTGCAGTCTCTGTCTCTTGTCTGGTTTATTATAGCTGGGTCTCTGCTCACTATGTGTTATCTTAGCTATTTGTATATAGTAACTATTCACTAAAACCGAGTACCCTGGCAGGAAGCAGAGACTTGATTTTCTGACCCGTTTCTGGTCATCACTGCTCTATGCAGAGCAGCAGTGCTGTGCACAGGTAACCCTCCTGTTTGGTGGCTCTTTTTATTTTTGACTCCTTTTATATGGCTTTGTGGGAGCCTTGGGAAGAAATGATGCATTGAGAAAAACAATGCTAGTAAAGGTCTCTGCTGGTTTCCTTATTTCAGACTCAAAGGAAGTATGTGATTAGGACCATGGTTTTCATTTAATGTATTATTAGGTTTTCTGAAAAAAGATGGACTCAATTATTTCAGTACAAAAGCACTTCCATTTCACAGGTGTGGGAAGTTATTCTTCTGAATTCCAAGTAAATATCTATTTAATTTTTGGCTCTTAAGAAAAGTACTACTATTATTCCTCAACATTTCTGGGCATTTTCAACAACACAGCAAAGGTTCTTTTTTTAATTCTGCTACAGCATATTGGAACATCATGTAAGAATTACACATCCTTTTGTGTCTTTCAGTTTCCATATGCCCTCTGTTTCTTGGCTTTAGTACCTCTAGGACAGTTCATGTTCCGCAGAACGGGGAAATAATCTTTGACCACACTTCTTCTTTTGTAAAAACAAAAATTATCTGATCTTTCTGATAGGTGGGCTAAGATTCCCAAAGGGTAAAATATTCTTTGCTGTTCTTGATTATTTAGTTTTTATATATTCCATAAAGTTCACTGGACATTCATTCTTCAACAGTGTGCTTATTTTCTAATTCACCAGAGACTTTTCAATATTCTTGATATAGATTGTCTGTCCTTATTGCCTGGACATTAATGTACAGATTACCTTCCAACCAGCGACAGAAACAAATCCCTATGACATTGCCACCTTATGGATTGGGCAGTTTGAGTGTATAAATAATTTTTGTTTTCCTATCATTTACTCAAGGTGATGCTGCTCAAACTAGAGCCTCTTGCTGTAAGTGTGAATAATTCAAGGATGGTGTTATTATATTACCTGCGTCACTTAAGCCACACTAGAAAAATACATCCTCTTCAGTTTATCCATCATAAGGAGTATCTTTCCTGGATAATATTTGGTCAATGACCGCTACATGATGCTTTCCAGTGGTTTGTAATGGTTTTGAGCCCTTGTAAATAGCTGAGACTGAAACACCGTCCATGCTTAAAAGCCAACAACAAGCATTTAATTTTTTTATACGAACTTATTCTTCTCCATGCTGTTCAGGATTCTAATGACAAAGCTGGTTTTGTCAGTTTATTGCCCGCAGTTCTCCTTCAGTTGCATTATTCTCTTGCTCCAGCTGCTTCACAGCTTTGTGAAGAATGTTGTTTTGTTTATTATTGCTGCTATCATGTAAGGTTTCAGAAGCAGAACATAACAGAATCTAAGAGATTTCAATAAAACCTAAGATCTGTCAGATCTCTCATAACAATCCTGGATCTTTCACATATTTTGATGTAGGCACTCCCTTGAAATTTTAGTTTACCTGGGATTGTCCAAATTTCTTCAGAAGCCAATAGATTCTTAATTAGGAGGAGTTATCCTCAGCTTCAGTATGCCTGTGTTTAGTCCTATACTCACCTCTCAACATGTGCTTTGCAGTGTTTGACTTGCCGTGGCATTGTCATGTAGTATAATCTTTTCATAAGACATATAGTAAATTCAAATTACGTCCTTGATAGGGGAAACTCTGTTCAGAGATTTTATGCACATATAAGCTTATCATAAAAAACTTTGGCTGCTCTAAATGTTTTCTTGACATTTATAGGGCTGCTGGTCTACTCATTAGTGCATGATAATTTTCTTTGCTAGCTTGCCAGTAATCTCATGATTTCCCCGTCAGCATCTGCACATCAGTACATCTTTATATTCTGTTAAATTTCCTCTCAGTTTTGCTTTGCAGTCAAATATGCAATGTGAAGCAATGAATAGAAGAGCTACTATGATTTCCAGAAATGTTTTGCTGTGTATTTCTCAAAAACTCACATTTGCTTGTTGGTATCAGCATAGTTGCATAGTATATCCCTAATAATTGAGTTTCTCAAGTCAAACATTGCTTGTGCCCTTGTAAACGTCTCCACTGGATGCTTCTCTCTGGTCGGCATGCACATGCCTGACTCAGCTTTGTTTGCTTCTTAATTACATTTTCTTCCTTGCCGTGAGTTTCACAACCCCCCTGTCCATATGTTTCATATACCACATGCTGGACTATAAAGTAACAGGCCTACTTATTTCTATAAGAAAACTACCCCCTTCTCAGTAGGTAGTCCAGCTAAATACAGTACAGCATGTCTTCTTGGTGCCTCTCCAAAATCTTCTGTAACTTGTGTTCCCCTTCCTAAGTTCTTTGAAAACTGCTCCTGCCTTTTTCCTGCCTATACCTTCAATGACTAAGAGTAAAGTGACAAGTGATTGATCTTGACGTTAATAATTCTTAATCAGTGATGCTAAGTGATTTCTCACTGTATGTGACTGAAAGTAGATTTTTTTCCCCACCACGTAGTATTTCAAGAGCTAGAAACATTGCTGAATTTCACTCACATTCTCTTATAAGACTTTTGGCTTGGGTTTTGCAGTTACCTGCCTAATCAGTGTGTTAATCTGAATGAGGACAGAAAGCTAGCTCTCATCTAAGCGCTTTTCTCAAATTAACTGGTATATTTATGTCCATTTTACAAGCGGGATGAAGAGAGTGGCAAACAGAACAGACACCACATGTTTGGTCAACATGAAATGTGGGTTAGATTTATACAGATTTTGTAATACCTGCTCTGCAGTGGAGTCAGGAAATGTGTTACCTTGCTGTTCTGTGGAAGTACTGTGGTAAAAATCTAGGTTTCGAGAGCTGCACTGCAGTCATCTGCCTCCAGGATAAAATCACTTTTTTTAGATGTGGGTGGCTTTGTTCAAAGAGCAGTGTCCACATCTGCTCAGCAATGGGGACTTCCATCTGAGTTCAGTGTTTTTCCATGTAAATCACATCTAGATTCTGATGGTTTTGCCTGACATTTTCCTCATTTGCTCCTATATTTAAAAACCTTTGGTATTTATACAGACTACATATGTCAGCCAGAGTTTATGCCATGGACAGAAATGACAACAAGAAAGAATAGATTGGTCCCAAGGCACTGAGTCAAAATTAAAAGCCAAATTGAACAAATGAAAAAGCAAATCATCAAAGTATTAAAATGAGAAATAGAACGAGTAATAAAAAAGTAAATGCAAAATTTTATGTGAAACCAATAATCCCATCTACTCCAAGGATACCAATGAGTCTCAGGGATACCTGAGTCCCCACAGCCTGAGTAAGACTTCCACAAATATTGCTGACAGTTCCTACATCCATTCTGTGACTCCACTTCCAGCCTCAGGTGATGGTTTCTGTGCTGGTACTTACTATTGACTGTGTCTCAGCTTCCTGTTCTGCAGCTTCCCTAAATAAAAACAGATGCATTGTATCAGCTGAGCAGCTCCACCCTGACAGTAGGTCATGGCAGGCACAGTTAATAAACAGAAACAAGCAAAGCCCGGCATT
Organism: Serilophus lunatus; assembly: GCA_013399895.1. Lineage (NCBI taxonomy): Eukaryota > Metazoa > Chordata > Aves > Passeriformes > Eurylaimidae > Serilophus > Serilophus lunatus. The sequence goes on from VXBA01003369.1 coordinate 238,592, forward strand.
TCTTCTCCTGGTGCTCCCAGTGCAGACCTGATCTGCACAGCCACCCACCTTATTCAGCTCTGCTCTGCTCCAGGGAAAGGCTGTCTGCCTTTGTGTGCATTTCAGTCCTTGGGTAGATGTAATGTTGGTACAACCTGTAGAATTATACATTTGCATGGCACACACTTTGGAGAGACCTTATAGTTGCATGGCACATACCTCCTTGGCTCCATGGGGAGACAGGGCAGGGACCTCCTGCAAAGGAATCCTGGCAGAGGCACATCTGGATTACTTCACATGGAGAGGTGAGAAGGTACTCTCTTGGGCCTATCTAAGCCTAGTCTCCTCAGCATTTATGAGGGATTTCTTCATCATATAAACCCATTGTCCCTCAGAGGCCTGATTGTTCCACACAAGCACAAAACCTCTAAAAGGCCACATCTTGCCCAGTGTCATCCCAGCAACTCTGACATCAGTGCTGCCTACTGCATTTGTCTAATATACTATCATCCAAAGAGGGGTTATGAGATGTCAGCGCATAGTTAAAAAAATCTTCTCTGTAGTGAAATGGGACAGAAAGTGGAAGAAAGAGAGCAGCAGCCACAAAAAGTTAATGCAGTTTCTCCTTGGATGTCCACTCAGATAGCCTCAATAGTTGGTCATAACAAAAAAGGAAGTCATGGTTATATTATGTATGAAAATCTAGAAATAATCTCTTATATATATCTACATGGTACCATAACAATAACAAGCTTAACAATACATAATCAAACAATACATAACAATACTTAATCAAAACAATACATAATTAAAACAACACAACAATAATTCAACAATACATGATCAATACTTACTTAAACAAAAAAAAATCGAGTCTCTTCTTTATTGCAAATTCATCTGGTTTTATAGTCCAAAGATTGTTTACATTAACACAGCCAATAGACAAAAGGAAAGGTGGTCATGTGTCATTGTTCCAGAGCCACAGGACAGTCACAAGATGATGTTTATATACCTAAGACACTATATCATACTCTGGACATGCTGTATTAATAATATGCTACATCTAGATAACTGTGTAAACAGGAAAACAAAATTCATGTATCTTTCTCAGCTTGAACTCCTGAGGACTTCACAGGTCACTTATCCAGAAGGACTCTGTGGTAGTTGAGTAATACATTTACCACTAAATTCAGATGACAGCACGAATGGCTGGTAAAGGGCTTAATTCAACTTCTGACAAAACTGATGGAAGTAATGCAACAATGCCTAATTTTCTTTTTTACTTTTCCCTTGAGGTGTTTGTTAGGGTTTTTTTCCTCCTTCATCCTTCCCTGGCAGAGGTTCATTGTTTCAGTAATTTACAGGGATGCAATCAGCTTCCTTTTAGGTTTACATTCCTCTGCTCACTTCCCTCTCCCCTTCCATAGTCGCTTAATTTTTGCTCCCTTACTACTTCTATCCCTCTTTCACACTCGATGCATGTACACATACACATGACCAGATACTCAAAATCCTCTTGATATTTCCTTTTCTTCCCTCCCATCCCTTCTTTTTCCTACCAGATGGCCAAGCCAAAAACGTCACAAGAACACCTTGTTCCCGAGATATGTAAATACTACAAAAGCAATCACAGTTATTGTATTTTTACCAAGACACAGAAAATGAGCCTTTTTCCACTGATCACAGAGGTTTCTGCTTCCTTACAATTCACAATGCTATTCTGCTACGTCCTCTTTAGAGCAGGAAAACTTCTCCCTTGCTAGATGAAGACAAATTTCAGAAGGATTACAATTTCCAGATGCATACATCTGTGGCACAAGTGCAGGTTAAAAAGCAGTGGTCCAGCAAATGTTCACCTAATCACACTAAGTATCTCTAAACTCAGAACAAGACAGCACCTGTCACAAATTATTTATAATCTGAATTAATCTACATAGAAGACAAGACATACAATGAATACAGATAGAAAGGGACATTATTTGTCACCATGATGGGACCCAGGCTCGACACATCTGCACTGTAAATAGTGTTAGGCAGACCAGATGCTCAATTCCCTGATAAAATTAATTCTTCTATGATAGTTCTTCTTTTTACAGAACACATAAAAATATTAACAAAGACAAAAGAACACCATCTGTTGGGAGGTTAGATTCCTCCTCTACCTCCTTAACTCAGAGAGCCGATTCCTTTCTGACTGAAAAACCTGCAGACATTGTGCCTGTGAGCAGAGCAACTTCTGGCTGAGTGCATGTACGTCTTAAAGATTTCATCCTGAAATCCACTTTTTTAACATAGGAGAGATATTTGATAATGCCCTTCTATTTTGGAATACACAGATTAAGTCAGATTTTTCAAATTTGTTGTCTACTGTATTTGAGCAACCATATTCCAGTTCTGACATGCAGGTGAATAGATATTCATGTCTAGCACCTCTGTTTACAGCATGAAATCTGTAGTTTACCTTACCTTTCAAATAGATCTAGCTGTTCAGTTCTCCAAACTAATATGCAATGAGACGACCTCACAATCTGGCACTTCCATTAAACATTAAAACATGTAAATCTAATTTTCCAAGCACCCTCTGTTACAATGTTTGGAGGCACAATAGACTTCATGCTGGATCCAGTATGATCAGCTTTAAAATGTAAATAATTGTCAGTAGGAAGTTATGTGATTTTCAACAGAATTTTCCCCAGACTGCAGTGACTCCACTTGCCTGTCCAGACAAGTCAGAATCATACACCAGGGAACAATTTAAGTTGCAAGGGATCACTGGGGGCCATCAGTTCTCCATATCCCACTCCAAGAAGGGCCTACTTTGAAGTTAGAGCTTAAAAGCTGACATACAAGCAATAGTACAGGAAGCTGCAATACAGAGACAAAGGTAGAAATATATTGGTGCTGCTGGATGCTGAAGGAGGTTGAACTGCAATGGATGGCAGAGGAAATGAAGAGTTAGAGTCAAAAGGTTGCAGACATAGAAGCACAGTTATTTTCCTACAAGCCAGACATTTGTACTCTCCAGCACCAGAAGTTTAGCTGCCTGAATGCACTTCTGATGCTGACACTTCTCTAATTTTGTCAGAAAACATTGATAGGCTGTAATATCAGGCAGAAGAGGAAGGAGGAAGAAAGGGAAGTACTGAAAGAGACTTATTCCCTGAACTTTCATCAGTAGATGAGGACTATGACCATGACAACTGCCACAAGCATTGCAGCTTTATCTACCACTTGCCTATGTTGGTTCCAAAGGGTATTCATCATTCTGAGATGGAAAGAAGTGAGGCTACACTGGAAGTCAGGGCAGAAAGAGGCAGGAGAACAGGAATTCATGAAGAGGCCTTGGTAGCCGGACCTAGACACTTACATATCCCAGACTGAAAATATCCTAAATATCCCAATATCAGAAATATCCTAACCCTGTATCCAAGAACACTGGTCATTGGACATAAATTCCCAATGAGTTGACAACTTCTGAGTCATGCCTCCACTTATTTCTGGGCAATGAATCATTCTGGATTTGAGCAAAACCTGTTTTTTTATTCTGTTATCTCACTCCTAGAGGTTAAATCAGGCCAGGACATTACCAATGGCACTCAGAAGAACTTGCCTTTACTCCTTCCCAAGTCCAAAATTTGCAAGTAAAAGCAGAGAGAAGACCTACCCATTATCCCAGAGCCTTCATCTCCTCCTGCCTACCTGGAAGATCAGCACTGGGCAAGGACAGGAGGGAGGCATCTCTCTCTCTCTGGCAACTCAATCGACTTCTTTTTTTCCAGGAGGTAAGAGCTTGCAGGAGGCAGTCATGCTGGGATGTCACTTCCCACTCTCTGAAACCTAGAATCTCTCTGTCACACCAAGATTGGCTTCAGCAGGAGCCAAAATAACATTATATGTAGTGAAATAACTGATACTCTGAGTAAGGCAGAGTGCTGCTCTGCCAGGACAGCTCTAATCAGACCATTCTGCTACTGGCTTGAGATTAATCACTTGGTTACTGAAAAGGCCAAAATTAACAGCATGGTACTAGGCAGGGAAAGAGACCAAGCTGCAGGAAGGAAGAGTGTGAAGTAGGCACCAAGAAATCTCTCTGTGCACACTGCTGAAAAACAAGAGACTCTAGCTGCTGTAGGAAGAACTTTGATAATTCTTGGACTTTCAAAGTATTTCTTCAGGGGAGATCACAATGCTCCATGAAGAAATGGGAGCAGACAAAAGAGCACAGCAAAGCTTCTGAACCTACAGATCCACTTACTTTTTGTGTCAGCAAATAATTTGCTTAAACTGCAGACTGTCACAAACAGAGAATAAATAAATGATTTATGCTGTACATAAAACTGCAAAAGCATCACTCAAGTTTTCTGTTTTCTATTAATGTAAATAGATACATTTCACAGGTGGCTTCTGTCTAAAGAACCTACGCCATCCTCTTCTATCTCTGTGCTCTACAAGGGAAGAATATTGGACAGTAGTTATGAAGAACAGTAACATCATAAATATGGGAAATGATACAAGGGCAATGAAGGAAATGGAATATGTTTACACAGTGAACTCAGCCTGTCATTACACCACAGTTCAGGTTATAGAGATGTGCATTTAAAGAAAGAATAAAAAATTTCTTTGTAATTCCGTGTATTAACTGAATCACAAAGTTTTCGGAGAACAAAGCCTTCAGACGTTAGAACTTTTCAAACTTTAAAAAAGTCCAAAGAAGATATTTCTTAATCCTTGCAGAAGGAGGATTTTAAAATACTCCTTCTTTTCATGGTTGGCTTTACATTTTGTGTTCTAGCTACCAAAATTTGCATTCTTGGACATCTCCTGTCATAACATCCCAGATGAGGGTGGCTTCTAAATATTATACAAAAGGAAGTTTTTATTTTTAATTACAAGCTAGTATTTACAAAAAAAAAAAAAATTAGTTCTTTCTTCAGTGCTCTCATCTATTTTTTTTGCATGTTTCAAGGAAAAACTACCACAAACTAAGCTGCAAGCTACACATTGCTCTTCCCTGAATATTGGATTCACCTCTTCCTCTTTCTGTCTAAAGGTTTCTATTTCAGTCCTGGGGAAACAAGAACTTCAAATTCTGGCCCAAAGGCCAGCACTCCACTTTTTAGCCACTTGTGAAACATTTCCTGGTTTAAGTACCTGTGCTGGCCTTATCCCTCCAAGTGTCATAAACTTATTGAAGACTTCCAACTCCACTCTATCTACAGTTATATACCCCTGCAGTTATCCACCTAGGAACTGGAGAGCTTCCCACCTGGGAAGAGAAGGGCTTAAGCATTGCAACTTGTTCAATTTTAGGATGCATATTTGACTCAGAAACTGAGTGTTCCCACACCCTGCAGCATGACAGGAGGGCATCAGGTGCCCTAATGTCATGCTGCCATATGGGGACAACCGCCCTGATGGCAGTTAAACTCTTTGTATGAGACTGTGGTCAGGAGAGAAGGGACATCCTGCCAGCTCCAAAGGTTTCCAGCTGAAACTGAAAATGGCTATAACTTCCAGCAGCAATTACACCTAAATGCAGGGACACAGTATGTCTACATGTAGCAGAAATGGGAAAGGCTGGGTACTACCCTTTATTTCTGGAGCGTAATGTAATCTGTCCCCATAAGATACGAGAGTTAGCAGGCCACCAGCAGCATGAGAAAAAGGAGCCAACATTGGCCCTTTCTGCTTGTTATCTCCTTTATAAAATGTGAATGCTTGACTTAAAGTGTTTTCCATGATGCTTTGATGCCTACATAGCCACATCTATTTAGAAATGTTTATTGGGAAAATGAAAAAAAAACCCCCAGGAATAAGAAAATAAAAAAATTTCCTTTTCTAAGTTTTTCAGAAAGTTATGCAAAAGATTTTTCCTGACCAGCAACAGTGATCAGGAGTTAAAGATAAAACTTGTTCAGAAGAGGAAAAACCAAAAGATTAGATAAATTACATTCAGTTTCTCATTTTTCTCCACAGTTGCAGAACAAGAACAAGGCCAATTTTTCAGAAAGATGGGAAGTGATGTAAGGCAGCTTGGTGCAGCAAGAATGAAAGGTTTTAACAGTATGTTCGGATGTACTAGAAGATACCTTGGAATTTTCTGGCATAGTGATAGTTTTCTGTATATGACATACCCATGGTTAGACACACATGTGCTCTGTGTGTAGATATAACAACATGAAACTCTAATACCAAGTGCATAAATAATCATGTGTGATTGTAATGAAGAAGAAGAAAATAAACATCAGTTAAACTGGATAACTATTATCTATCCATGTACATGCTGAGAAAATTTCCTGCCACATACCGCAACACTTTACCTTTCACTTACTAGGAAACTCGCAATGGTTTAATTTCCTGATCCTAGTCCTATGTATCCAGGATTTAACTTCACTCATATGCTTTCAATGTGTCTGGAGACCACCATGGAAATGAAAGCAAACCAAACTAAACATGGGATAGAGCTGATGCTATGATAGATCTCTCAGAGTATTATGAATATTCCCAGTGCTCAAGACATACCAGGTTCCATGAGTCACATCCACTACAGCACCAGCTGCTCTCAATTCAGCCCTATGTCTGTAGGAATCACTACCCATTCTTCCATACCAGTACAGCTTTCAGTGTTGGATTCACTGTGACTGTAAGAAGTCTACATGTTTTAACTCCACTTTTGTGGCTTTAGAATATTGGAAACTGTTTTTTGAAACAGTCAATTTTGAAAGTCACTATAAAGAAATTGCTATATCAAAACAGAAGGGAGAACTCATGCCTTTTCCTATTTAATGTTGCAAAACAGAGAGTAACTATGAAAAGTAGGCATCAGAGCTTATTCTTCTTTCTCCAGTCTTTAGATTACTCCTGATTCCCTTATACTGGGGAAATACTCAGCTGATGCTGCTAGTCCTCTTAATGGGTGCCAGGCAAGAAGCGATGCTGGAGCACAGCAGCCATCAATAAACCTGGTCTTCACCTGAAAGGGCAAATGAAAATTACTCCACTATCCTTTATAGAACAAAGATACCCAAAAAGAAAATGTTGCATGCACTCAGGCCAAAAGAAAGGAGACAAAAAACAGGAATGCTGAGTTTCCACAAACAGAGACATACTGTTAGCATTCAAAGAAGGCTGCTGGGCTTTGTAAAAGCTTGGACTTCCTTGCCAAGCAGAATGTGTTATCCATTTTCCATAAAAGTGTATAAATCTGTTTCAGCCACTCTTCTCTTCTGAGTTTTCCAGACTTCAGTGTCTTAGTGTATGCAAAAAATGATTTTACATTAAAAAAGTTAAGGTTTGTTGTAGTTATTTTGTTCTGTTTTGTGTATACATTCTTACACTTACCTGACCCAAATCTTTCAGTCTTCAGAAGGAGGTGGAAAATTGGCCCAGGACAAAAATGTGAGAGAACGCAGCTCATGAATCACTGAATTGATTTGTGGAAAAAAATATGATTTGCTTCATTAGATTTCATTCTCATTGAAGACAAAGAGATAAGAATCAAATCACTTTTGAGGTGCCCTCTGTGGCCACCTGACTAAAGCCATTGGTAATTCAAGACTAAATATTTTTGTATAAAAATATAATGTAGGCAGTTTGGCCTCAGTTGTGCATACAGAAATTGTGGAGTGAATAACGATTTGAGCTCTACATTTCCCTAAAATAATAAAAATAATTTTAACACTAGCACTGAAATTTCTGGCTCCTTATTTTCCATGTTAATTTTTATTTTTTATTTAAAAGTAGATTCAATAATGCACAACTTACTTCAGCACAGCAAGTTTGGCAGTAGAGGGAGGTTAAGCTTAAAAACCAAGTCAGTGACGAGTTTTCATGGTCTGTATGACAGCACACAAAATACATCTAAATGCAAAGACGGTCTGACACTCAGACAGAAACCCTGGAGTGTATTCTAACCACCTGTAACCATGGGAACACGAATCTACCCCAGACCTTGGGTGAATGCCAGGGTGATATTTAACCTACATTTAATTTTATTCTGTTGCTTCCAGACCCTAAACCAAATAACACTTGCCTCGACTCTGTGCAGGTTTTTGACTGCCACGTGCATTTCTGTGATGCACATATAGTTCTTGAAGGGGTAAGAAAAACATGCAGCTGTTGTCATGCTGCCTCCACATGCACAGGGGGCCCTTGCTCTGCAGGATGCTCAGCAGTATCATCACTGCTCTGGCATGGCAGAAATAAGTGGGGAAGTTTCTCAGGCTGTCATCAAGCGTGCAAATTTCTTCATGAGCTACAAATGACATGCACAGCCACGTCACATTTTTCTTTTTCTAGAAATTGTGTCTTGGATTAGTGGAGCCACTTGCTTGAAGGACTAAAGAAATGGTGGAATTATTTGGAGTTGAAAACAAGCAGCTTTCTGTGAGAATGTCTTGGCAACTAGTCAGAGTAGACAAAACAAAATTTCTTTTTGAGCAAGAAATCATCAGATGACCTGCTACTACCAACTAAGGTGTGACCAGTAAGATATATTTTTTCAGAAACTCTAGTCACATGTAAGAGTCAGACAGAAATGTTTCAAGGATATCTTTCCTAACACCACTGAAAACAGAATTTGTCATCTTGCAGCAAGTGCCAAGTTAAATTTTCAGTTACCAGCTGAGCCTGGCCCTTGGGGTCTCCTTTGGGATCAAAGCTCGAAGTTCAATTCCCCTCAGTGTCAGAGAATGAAATAATATCCATCTGAGGCTCCTAGAGCTATTTCAAGAAGAAATATCTAACACTGTTTCTTCAAAATCACCCTTGCCAAAATCTAGTGAATGTTCATGTGCCTATTGGCCCACTGACAGTGGTTGCCAGTGGTAATATTGAGGTATAAGATACATTAAAATAAAGAAAAAAAAAAATACTTTCAAAGACTGTTAAGAGTGTTCTGGGAGAAGAAGGACCATGAAAAGTTGTACTATTTAGCTGAACAGGAAAATTAAAACTCAAGTAACCAGCCCACTCTGCACCAAGCCTGAAATGCCAAGAGAGCTCATTCAGATATCTAAAAAAGCCCATGACTGATAATTTAGTCTGTTTGAATAGCAGATCAGCAGAGAATAAAAAGCCAGTACTAGTGCCTTTGTCAGAGGAGGAACCCAACACTGCTTTTTCATTATGCTTTTATCCCACTTGAATATAGAGTAGACTTTGTGCAGGCTTACAAGAATATTCTTTTTGCAGTCTCAAATACAGTGTGTCCACAGAATTCTGCATTGAAAAAGATTCAGAAGAAAAATATTGCCTCACTCTTCTTTCTACTCTCCCACTACTGGCCACACCTATGGTGTTCATAGGATAACACAAATGATATACTTTCATAGGTAAATGATAATTGATAAAAAACTTTGTAAAAAACTCCCTAGTCATTTCTCTGCCCGCAGCAACACATTCATATATAGCAGTGATGTGGGCAGTGTTTTCAAATCACATGAGGATTTGGGGATGGAAAATAATGTTTAGTCAAAAAGCAAGCAATTATATACAACAGCAATATAAAATTGGATTACGTATTTTCCAAACATAATTAAAGCCAGGACAAGTGTCCTTGAAGTATTTAATCTGCTAAGATTGTAGTGGGAATTAGATTTTTCTTCTACCTTTTGTTCTATGGATTATGCAAAAGGTAACAGAGCTTGCCATACAATATTGAGCTTCTGTACTAAAAATGAAAATGATTGCCATCTCCTTTCTATGCTGTTTTGCTAAACAGTGTAAAAAGAAGCTTCATTATATAATTTAGTGAATTTATCAAGCTGCATCAGAAATACAGAGAAGACTAGTTCTAAAAATCTTCATTAATAACAGGGAAGAGAAAGTACTGCCTGTAACACCACTATGGTGTTTATTGCTCGACACAGATAATGGTATACTTAAAAACTACATCAACCCAGAAGATTAGAAGGCACTTCCATTTCCTGTTCAAGGAATTCACTTGGAAAGGGGAGTCTCAATCCATGCCTGAAAATGGAAGCACTATGACATGAACATCTTGAAGAGACCATTCCTGCTGATGTGAAATATTTCCATTTTTCAAGCATGATCAACCCAACAAAAGTGTTTGACGGTCAGGTTCCAGAGAATAACGTGCAGTCTGGTGCTTACTGAATGCGAAACAGTTGAGATTCATGCTTTGTCATTGAGCATGTCAAGTTATCCCAGTCCCAATTTGGCAAAAAAAGGTCAGGTTTAGTCAGGAAAATAACCTAATATCTGAAAATTTGTGTGTTTTATCGTTGATTACATAGTATCATTCAAATGCAAAATGTACTTACTAAAAACATCCTTTGGTAAACATCATTAAATAATTGCAAGCATCAAAGCACACAATGTCTCATTTACAAAATATAAAGTTTTAAAAGCTGTGGCATTGCTTTCAAAGCAGTATATTTTGGGGGAAGGTATCAGAAAGTGACTCTGCAAAAGCTCATCTGCCCCTGCTGAATAAGAAAAACATGTCTGGTGGGTTTGATAGATGTTCTGGCTTTACAGAGGTTCCTCTTTTTATTAGCTCAGGAAGGAAACAAAAACTTTCACAGAAGTGTGTTTAGTCTAACACTGCAGCTGAAGAAAATACTGGTAGCTAGCATATAACTTCTCCTTTAGATTTTCAAATTTTATGATATTACAAGATTTTCATGGGCTTTTCTTTCATTCTATCAATCTTTAGTAACAAGTTTTGAGACTAAGAACTACAGATTCCTATGAGGACTCCAACGAATAGAGGGTATGATAGAGCAATATTTAGGTAAAGAAATGTCTTCAGAGTTTCTCCAGTTTACCAGTTCCTTAGGGTTACCTGCTCTCCCCGTTTGATTATTCTGCGTTGTTGACTGGTTAAATTAAATTCCTTATATATTAATATTTTTGTGTCTGACTGTTCATTGTTACAGGATGTCAGCTGTTACATTCTGCAGAGGTCTTCATGTCAAACTCATGTGAATTTGGACAGCTGTCAAGCTCTGTGGCCCTGCTCATACTTCTCCCAAAATTCCACGTTTCCTCCAGTACTCTGACTTCACAGGTGCACTATGCTTTTTTTGTGTTTCACAGTAGATGGATACTTCAATAAATCCATGGCATAAAATTGTTTCCTTGAATGTTGTTGTTGCTGGGCTCTTAAAACCACAGAGAAGCAGCTGATGGAAACTCTCATCCAGGGGAAATCATGCAATTTAATGCATTTGGGAGCTTGGTTGTGATGCTAAGAGACCGGGCAGGACAGCTGCCGAACTTTTTACTGTGGAGAAGGTGTCACTTGATGCTGTAGCGAATGACAAGTGTAGAATGGTGGTTAATTTTATATATGGAGTAGAAGGCCAAGTCTAATCTTGTTTGATCATTTGTGATTCACAGTCCTGCTAAGCAAGAAAGTGTTTAGAAATGGGCAATGGAACACTTTATCTGGCATGTCAGGCTCTGAAATGCAGAGCGCACAGACATCTTGAAGAATAGGGAGTTGGCACTGACTTCTAGCCCCTGAAAAATGAGTTGTACACCTATTCAATGTATGCTGTTTTTACCAAAATTTGCAACAGATAGAACAAGCCTCCCTGCTCCTGTGAGGCGGAGCACTCTGGATCAGGATAGAGTTCACTCTGAAGGGGCTACTGCTTCTGTTTGGATCAGCTCTAGCAAATAAGCAAGCCATCAGTAATCTATCACTTTTTGTAATCAATATACTCAGATTAAACATATTAAAAGGAGAAGAAATTTTTTAACACATCAGGTTAATATCAGAAAAGGCAGAACAGTTTGTCAGAAGAGATATTAGAAGTAGTTAATGTAAGTAAGAATCAAATGCAAATATTTAAAGGAGACTTAAAATGTTTTGAGTATTTTATGGACATAACAGAAAAATCTGAAGGGAGAGCAAGGAATTACTATTAAAGCAAATATGAGGATTAAAAAACCCTACTATTAGTATCAAAAGAGAAGGGAAAAGCTGTAAGAATTTACCTGACGGTTGTGCAAGCAATGTTGGCCAAGGTAAACAAACCTTGCTCCAGGATGGAAAAGAAAATGAAGGTTTCTGGAAAGTGTTTTCAATTGCTACTTTCTGAATAGCCATGTCTTTAATGAAATAGCATTTCTAATGGAGCAGAAGTTTTGTCTGGTTCTCAAATACAAATGCAACACTGGAAAGTAGTCCCTAAAACTGCTATGTATGTCCTGAACCATGATAGTCTTGAATCACACAGGTAAGCTTTCTATTGTTCTCTTATTCGCAAGCTTTTCTAAAGTACTTTTATATAAATTGATAGACATATTTTCTGCTGACTTTACAACAGGCCAAAAGAATTTCCTGATTGCTAACCCCATCCTGAATTATGCCTAATACAATCAAATTTGAATTTTTTATGCTTTCACTTTCCTAGATTCCATTGATAAAATTCTAAAGCACTAGAATCTGAAATGCAATCTGAAAATCAGACATTTTATGAAGTATATTGATGAAGTTTATGAAGCATAATGATAGATCATTTGACTATGGAACTGCATAAGAATTTTTTTATGAACTTAGATAAACAAATAAATCCATTTGCAAATTTATCTATTAGCTTTCTGTAATAAGATCCCTGTTTACCATTGCACTTGCTAAACATTTTATCATACTGCATGCATGTTATTAAGTCCCAAGATGCTCTTTAGTGAGATTGATTTGCTAAATTGAATCAATTTTCCTTAGGTCAAATGGAAGTGCTTTGCACCATCTATGACAGAGCTTTCATCCTACAGAGGATGATGGCAATATGCACCACTCTGCACTAATTATGTGCAAACCAAGGTTGCATCAAATTGCAATTGCAGCTCTAGACTACTGTGATGGCGGGCTTGGAAATCCTTAATAGAAAAATTCACTCACTGAACAAATGAATAGCTATTATGTAAGTATGAAATAACATTACTAACAGTTAATACTCATCTCTTCTCAGAAGGAGTGCAAGTTAAATGCAAAAACATTTAGCTGCAGATCAAAAAACTCATATACAGCATGACAAAACATTTCCAAGCTGCTCATCAGCTCTAGTTCTTTAGCTGATGGTAAACATATGGAAGAAATTAAACACCAAGATAAATGAAGTCTGAAGACTGAAAAGCTATAAGGGATAACATGCATGTAAATAAAAATATTTCTAGAAGCATAAAGTGTAACTTGGAGAACACTTCCTGTCATCGTGGTGGTTTTCTAAGTAAAAAGCTTCTCTGGAAAACTCTCTTACCCAAACTGCCCTTCCTGAAGTACCCTTATTTTCAGGGTATCCTGATGAGTGCCCCAGCCACGTGACACACCACTATGGACACTCCTGGTCACTCAGTGTAAGCTTAAAATCTCTCTTTCCATAACTGCACCCAGGCTTGCTTTTCCGTACTGCACATATCTGATAAACCTGATGCCTGACATCCACAGCACCGGCACCTGCTAATTTGTATTAACATGGGACAGGGAAATGCATGGGATGTAGAGGTGTTGTCGTTACCCGCTACACCTGGGTCTGGCAGGTAATAAAAGGTAAAGCAGTGCTCACTTCACAATTTCAGCCAGCTGCCCCAAACCTTTGAGAAAGGGCACACTGTGGTCTCCCCACTATAGCCTGGATCCAATTGTCCCCACTAGAGTGGGAACCTACATGGACTCTTTCTCTCCATCTGCTCTACTGTAGCACTGGCACAGAGGAGGAGGAGGAGGAGTGCAAGGCAGCCTGGTTCTCCTCCATGGCCTAAACTTGTGCCACTTGGTCTTTTTTGTACGCAATGACCTGGGAAACAGGTCATCAGGGCCGAGATCTTTTCCAGTCTACTGAATGCAGCTGAATCCACTGAATACATATCCTGCAGCTTTTTGCCCTAAACTAAGCAAAACTCCTTTCATGAAGGCTATTTTCCAAGTGACTCCTCAAGTTTGAGGAAAAAGCTGACTTCCTTGACATGTCTCTGCATGGAAAATACCAAAATACACAGATGTTCCCATAGAGCTTTAGGATTGTTCCTGGTATCCCTTTTATGTTCCTATAAAAGGATGTGGGTGCAGAAGCACTGCATGCTCTTCCAGACATAGCTACCTGTTTCAGTTGGCATTGGAGATGGTCGTGGTAATCCCCCATTTTAGAAAAGCAGAATGGTTTTGGGAGAGACTGGGTGGAGAGAGACATTACATCGGCCATCACGATCCATTCTGAGTGCCAGTAAATACAGTAGGATGAGACATATCTCTCTTTTCCCTCTTCTAGACAAATGTTATTCTTTTTAATCAATGCAATCTCACAGGCTGCAATACTCTCCTAGGACTAAGACAGACCCTTTAAACCAGAAAAAACCCCCACACAATATAATAATGAAACCTGCAAAGGCATCCAACAGGCCTCAGGGCTGAGTTTTACAGTGTGGATGTGGTTGGATTACTGATGTGCAGCATATCCCTGACTGCATCCTGCTTAGCCTGCAGACTCAGAATCACTGTCTGGAGCAATTACACTTGTCAGGATGGAGGTAGCACTGCACTAGACAGGTGAAATCTTCATTTCCTTATTTTCTATTTTTGGATTTATGTACGTGTCTACCATGGTTTTTTCTTTTTTAACTCCAGTAGAGGTAAAAAATAACTCCATTGCAGTCAACCAGAATATTATATTTTAAAGAAGGTGTGAGAAGAGAATCAGGACCAGAGGTCTGTGGTGGTTTAACATTGGCTGGGAACTCAACCCCACACAGCCGCTTGCTCAGTCCCTCACCAGCAGGATGGGGAAGAGAATTGGAAAAGTCAGAAAACTTGTGTGTTGAGAAAAATACAGTTTAATGGCAAAAGCTGCACACGCAAGCAAAGCAAAACAAGGAATTCATTCATTATTTCCCATAGGCAGACAAGCAGGTGTTCAGCAATCTCCAAGAAGGCGTGGCACCTTCACATTTAATGGTTATTTGGGAAGACGAACATCATCATTCCCATCATCTCCACTTTCCTTCTTCTTCCCCCATCTTTATGAACTGATCGTGACACCGTATGGTGTGGGATATCCCTTTGGTCAGCTGGGGTCAGCCAGCCTTCTCACTGGTGGGGTGGGATGAGAGGCAGAAAAGGCCTTAACCCAATAACAAAAACATCTCTGTCCTATCGACACTGTTTCCAGTACAATTCAAAACACAAAACCATACCAGCTACTATGAAGAAAATTAACCCTATCCCAGTCAAAATCAGTACAAGATCCAAAGTCTGAAAAGTCTGCATTATTTGCTGCTCTTGCTCTTGACTTATTCTTTAGTCCTTCAATATGGAGCTTTAAATACACCAGGAACTAATGAATTATTACTTTAGTAAAAATTAACCAAAATTCCACTGATTTTTCTCAAGCATGCAAAACAAAATTATATCAAAAGCCAGGTTTTACCAGAACACAAACACCTCAAACCAGTTGAATTTATATGGCATGTTTGCTTTTAATTCATTTTTGTGCAATTTGTTTGCCTGCATGTCAGACATCACCAGGCTACAGCTAGTGAACAAAAAAATTAAGCTGCCTTCTCTAATAGTCAAACCTCTACCCCATCTGAGTAGTTTGGAAGGGATGGAATTTGGATCAACTTCAAAATACCATAAAAATTACTTCAGTCATGCTGGCGCATCAATTTCACAGCACCTGTAGTCCTACCTCAAGCTAAGTACTGCCTAAATAGCTCATTACATTCCAAACCTAGACATACACGCAGGCATAAACCTCAGCTTTTTAACCATAGCTACATAAAGAATTTATGTGAGCAAAAGAGCATTTTTAGAGGTTCTACAGAAATTAAGACAGTTGAGATAGAAACTGAACTCTCTGTTTCTTTGCTTTTTTTCTTTGTTTAATCCAATTGATTCACTGTTGTATCAAAAGGTATTTCTCTTCTCTGTGAAGGCTCTTATTTGAATACTGCTAAATCATCTGAACTGAAAATTACTTATGAATTGGTTTTGTTGATCAAAGTCTTTGCCTTTAGAAAACACTGAATTGCTATATATTACAATATTTTGAAAATAAGATTACCTAAAGTACCTCTGGAGTTTTAATGTTAAACCTTTATTCAAATTACATCAATGGAATATGTTATACTGCAAGTATAGGGCACACTTCATTTCAGGGACCACATACAATTTTTTTTTAATAAAGATGTCTTTGATACAGGTTTGTGACCTTTCTAGATATAACCGTAAAACTATTCTCTTCTTAAACAAGGTAAATGACTAAATATCACAAGTTTTCATATATTTTTATATTCATTTTCACAAACACAAGCACCAAAAGAGCTCATACTTCTACACTGGGTTTATTCTAGACAAAATAGTGCATGTCTTCTTGCTTTACATTTTGTTAACTGTCCAATAACATGTTTGGGGCTTAATCATTTTTGCAACTTTCATTTCAAGTATTTTCACATTATAAACCCTAAAGACAGACTGACAGCTGGGATCTCATAATATGAGCATGAAAACCTATGTGAATTGACTTCTTATTTTAAAAATCACAGAGCTAGAAGGGACTACCGGTAGTCATTAGTCCATGCATGGCCTTAGACTTACATCAATCTTATTTAAATTTTCTTGACATTCATTGGTCTAACCTGTCCTGCAATGCCTCCAGTTTTAAGGATACAAACTCACCAGTATTCTACCAACTCTTTTTTATCCTTAGACATAAGCAAGTTTTCACAATTATTAATTGCAGTCTCCACTCCCATGATTTCATTATTCTTTGTCTATTCACCATAGAAATAAGGGACAAATGAACTTTTATTTTTTCAACACTCACGTATTTGACTGCTGTCTTCATACACCTCATGTCTTAATGATTAAATAGTTTTTTCAATCTTTCAGTGCAGGTCATATTTTCTATATTTGTGGTCACTCTTAATCCTTTTCTCTGAACTTGTCAATTGCCTTTATTTAAATCTAATGCCCCAAGCTTGAATACTGTTCTGTTACCTTGACAATAACAAGCAGAGGGAAAGCAATACTTTATTACTTACATACTATATTCCCTGAATATATAACAATTCCTATTGTCTTTTTCCCCTTGTGTCTTGAGCTCCCCTTGTGATTCACTGCAAGCCCTAGATGTTTTTCAGAGTTCTTGGTATCTAACCAGATATTTGTTACCCGTATGTGTCTAGTTGATTACGCCTGGCCTAGAATAACACATTACACTTGTCCCTATTCAACTTCATCTTACTATTTTCAAGCTACTTAGTCAATTTTTCAAGGTCACTTTAAATTATATGGTCTTCTCATTCCACCCAACTCCATGTCACCTGAAAATTGAATAGGGATATTCTTCAAATCATTAGGAAAATTCTTGAACAAAGACAGAAGAATCATCTCTGGGGAACCACACTAGAGCAAGATCCTCTTGGCTGCAAACCACTGATCATCATTTCTTGGCTGGTGAAACCTACCTAACCCTTCTGTCCAGGGTAAAAAGTTATTACAAAATTTGACCTGAATACCATTCAGCAACAGTTTTTCCCCTCTGCTGCACAGCTGACGAATTCACCCTTTCCTTCACCTTCCCTGTGTTACAATTGCACTTCTAAATTGATTGATATCTCTCGGCAGATGCATCTTGTTTTGAGCTCTGACTTTTTAAAATTTTGTTCCTACATGTTCATGTTATATTTATCACTCATCCTCAGTAGCCTGACCTAGTTTCTGCTTCCAGCTTCATTCTTTCCTGTGTTTTAGGTTCATGTACAGTTCATGCTTTAATCAGGCTGATCTCTTACCACATTTTTTCTCTTTTCTTCACAGTGGGGTAGTATATATCTGTGGAAGGATATTGTTATTGTGTGTATTATTTGTAAGACACGAACTCTTTAACAGCATTTCCTTCACACGAGATCTTGCTTACCCTTTCTGTGAATTTATTGAAGTCTACCTTCTATTCCTCAGCTACTATTCATCCCTCTTGTCCTGAACAATCATGAATCTTTTTTCTAATGGCCACACTCAAATGGACCTTTCAGCCTTCTGACAATTGTCAACGAATATAAAAGAATCTCTTCCTTACTTACTTTCTTTACTTCTTGAATCAAAAACATTTTCCCTGATACAATCCAAAGATCTTCCAAGCAACCTGCTGTATTTATTTCCCAGAAGGTGTTATTATTCCTATTACATTCTGCTGAATATAAAGGTTCTTGTAACTTATCATATCTTTTTTTCCCCCCTCAATTCTTTTCTAATTATGCTACAAACCTTGGAAATACAGACGCAATTTAAAGCCATTTCTTGCATTTAAAGACTGAGATTTTGGAAAATTTGTCTAGCATGTCTTGCTTGGTAGGAATACAAAGGTCAGCTTCAGGACGGTATTTTCAGGATAGCATTGGCTGTTGGCAGCGCACCCCAAAGCACATGAGCTCTTGCAATTAAGGGCATCTCATATGTTACTTATATGACCTATAAAATTAGATAATTATGGTAGCTTGAGAGTTATGAGAAAAGAGAAGGAAAAAAAAAAGAGAGAAAGAGAGAAAGAGAGAAAGAGAGAAAGAGAGAAAGAGAGAAAGAGAGAAAGAGAGAAAGAGAGAAAGAGAGAAAGAGAGAAAGAGAGAAAGAGAGAAAGAGAGAAAGAGAGAAAGAGAGAAAGAGAGAAAGAGAGAAAGAGAGAAAGAGAGAAAGAGAGAAAGAGAGAAAGAGAGAAAGAGAGAAAGAGAGAAAGAGAGAAAGAGAGAAAGAGAGAAAGAGAGAAAGAGAGAAAGAGAGAAAGAGAGAAAGAGAGAAAGAGAGAAAGAGAGAAAGAGAGAAAGAGAGAAAGAGAGAAAGAGAGAAAGAGAGAAAGAGAGAAAGAGAGAAAGAGAGAAAGAGAGAAAGAGAGAAAGAGAGAAAGAGAGAAAGAGAGAAAGAGAGAAAGAGAGAAAGAGAGAAAGAGAGAAAGAGAGAAAGAGAGAAAGAGAGAAAGAGAGAAAGAGAGAAAGAGAGAAAGAGAGAAAGAGAGAAAGAGAGAAAGAGAGAAAGAGAGAAAGAGAGAAAGAGAGAAAGAGAGAAAGAGAGAAAGAGAGAAAGAGAGAAAGAGAGAAAGAGAGAAAGAGAGAAAGAGAGAGAGAAAGAGAGAAAGAGAGAAAGAGAGAAAGAGAGAAAGAAAGAGAGAAAGAAAGAAAGAAAGAAAGAAAGAAAGAAAGAAAGAAAGAAAGAAAGAAAGAAAGAAAGAAAGAAAGAAAGAAAGAAAGAAAGAAAGAAAGAAAGAAAGAAAGAAAGAAAGAAAGAAAGAAAGAGGTACTTCTAACACACTAAATATAAACTCCTATATTTTATTTAAACAAGTATGGTGTTCATAAAAATACAGCATAAGAAAGAAATAGTTATTTCATAAGATTAAAATTGTCATGCACCAGCATACAGGCCAAATGTGTATGGCCAAATGACAATTTGTTGTCATTTCAAGTCAAATAATTACTCAGAAAACATAATGTAAATAATAAATGTGAAGTTTGAAAGCTGAAGTTAGATCCTGAGCAGATTTCTTGTATGCAATGGCATAAACACTGTCAGCATGAGTTTGAAATTACCCCATTGCAGGCTTAGCAAGGAGTCACGGATAAAGTGCCAATGGACAAGGTATTTCAAGGGAAGGCAATAATACCTCTCAAGCATAACATAATAATGAAGAATTTTCCTTTTTTTACCATGTATGTAACACATATTGGTTGTACAACGGAGCCCAAAAGAAGCCCTGTTCCCTAACAGATCATACATAGGGCTTGGGATCATATCTTAGCATTTCAGCTTTTATTCAAATAAGAAGTGTTTTGCTGTGCTGAGGATTTTTTTAAAAGTAGTTTTTAAAAATGCAACTTGATGTAACTGGTAGCTTGAATTCTATCTGTGTCTATAAAGATTTGGAATTAAGAGATGTGAAAAGCACAAATTGGCCCATATATCATAATAAGGTCTTCTTTTCAAGAATGGTAAATCAATCTTTTCAACCTTCAACTTCTAAGTTTTAGACACATTAAGTGAAGATTTTTAAACCCTAACTACCTTTAGGGGCATAAAACTTAATATAACCACCTGCACCATAAAACATGGGCCCTCAAAAGGTCACTGTTTAGTTTAAACACTTCTTGTAGAAAACAGAACAACAAGAAGGATGCAAGAGATGAGCTAGCATTTTCCAGAAACACGTAAGCCATTTCAACAGTAAATAACAGGCATATGTAAGTATTTTAGTGATGCAAAGATTAGCTTAGTGCTAAAATAACAGAAGGCTTCAGACTAACTTCAGACCACTTCCTTCCATTAAATGCACTGCTACCTCATGTGGTGCATTATTCTTCAGTTACCTGTTGAATTATGTCTCTGTAAGTAACTTTTTAAGTGCTGGGTCATGAACTCTTGGTGTATTTGCTATTGATTTCTCATAGTCTGAGGGTCACAGTGCAGGATTAGTATATCAGAACGACTACTAGGGAGTGAAAAGATTTACAGAAACTATCTTCATTGCATGTGCAAGAAGAGTGCACTGTAACAATGCAGTGGGACTTACACAGCTAGTTAAATATTACTGGGTTGAGAGTGGCCTTCCTGTCCTCACAGAGTACCCCCCGGTTACATAGTCAGAGGAAGTAATGGTTGTGAAATTGTTGTCCTTACATCAAATAGGTAAGAAGCCCTTCCTCTCAGGTTACGAGGCCTCTTCTTTTCCCTTTGTCACAGAGAATAGGTGCTGGTTAAACATTTTAGTCTTTCTCTTGGAACCAATTTTAATTGTGAGCAGATAGCACTGCTTTATTTTGAGCCATTATTAAAGGGTTCTGAAAGTGCTGAAAAGTGGTGTTATCACAGATTTTATGATTTGGAACACCTGGAGCATGTACAACTCCTCGTTGCTGTTGCAAAGCTCACCAATTGTACCCTAGTTGCTGATATTAGATTCCTTCAGCTGCTGTAATTTTCAAAAAAAAATGCTCATCTTCATTGCCACTCCTAAGCATGTCAGTAACCTTTCTTTTTTTTAATTTTTTTTCTTTTTTTTTTTTTTTTTGAATTATGCCTTAACACACAAGAAAATAAAATATTTTAAGGACAAGAATAGAAAGTAGAAGAGCAATACATGGCTATCTACCCAGAATTGCTTGAAAAAGCCTTAGGAAGTTGTACAGCAATAAGAATGCGTAGTTATAGCTGACAGATAAAATAGTTAAACACAGGAAAGGAAGCGTAGCAGTGAGCCTGCCAACTATAACAGTAGCTATCCTATGGATAGGTATTATGTCAAAATACTTTCCTACCAAAAAATAAGGAGCAAATTGATCTTTCTGTTCCTATACTTAGAATAACACATATTTTATTAATAAAGAGCTTAAAAAGCCTAGTTCTTCTATAAGCAGGAAATCAAACAAAGCCTTGATCTCCTAGAAACTGATAGTCTTGCTCCCAGCTTCTCCCCTGTAATAATGGCCCCAACTCTTCTCCATATAGTGGAACGCAATAAAACAAGAGGTAGCAATGCTGTTGACATCCTAGACAAATGCATGTGCTGAGGCATCAGCCAGATCCTTCACTTTCTCTTAGTTGGGCAATTAACCTGGGCCTCCTTTCAACCCAATCATCAGTATGCATTACAGGGGTGGTAACACAGCTGTCTTGGAAACTCCTTGTCTTCCAGTTTGGATTGAGGTTGGTCAGCCAGCCCAAAACTTAACAGGGGGAGAGAGGTCACATCTAACCAACAGTTTGTACTTCTTTCTTTTAGTAAAAACATAAGATGTTCACTATAAACCTTAGGGTTCCCCAAACACTTTTCTAATATCACAGATAACAAAAATATTCAGTACACAGGTAGCACACACAGTACAGAATAAAGAATATTTCTGCACTGTCCAGGGATGGTTACCCTCAGGTAAGGTATCACAAGAAAATATTGCTGTCTGGCTATTATTAAAAATTATACCATCAAACATTTTCTTCCATTCTTTCTGGTTATTGTATACTGCTCTCAGGGTTCTATCCCTGATACATGAGAAAGATTTGATCTTATGTCCTCCAGCACGACTTGACTCCATGGTGCTCGATATGTTCTTATAGCCTGAGAAAAAAGAAATTTTGCATAAACATAAACAGCTATAAGAGATCTTTGACATGCCAAGGAGATTTTAGTACACATGGTCAAAAATATGTGATAAATAGAGATATAAAAATAAAGGAGCTATCCCACATGCAAAGGATTCTGCCTTTGTTTTATTAGGGATTGGGTGATTTGTTTGTGTCTAATGGTTAAGCATCTACTTGTTGGATCAGTTTTCCTCAAGTAAATGAGGCAAGAATAAAGGGAAGAAGGTGCTTTAGAAGATATCCAAAACTAAGCTCAAATTCATCAAAACTAAGCACTTAGCTTTTGACATTAAGAAATTTAAAAATTCATCTTAGATGAAAAGTACCTAACTTTTCTCCTACATCTAGGAAAGAAATGTATTTATTATAAAAATAAATACATACATTTATTTATATTTATATTTCATATTCTTTATCTGAGATTTCACAAAACTTCTCATTTCTTCTCCCATCTCCTTGTAAGAGAGCACACTAATTTTTTTCTTAACAAGTCCTCAAAGCTATGTGTTAGTGTTATAATGCAAAATAGGAAAACAACTGGTATGTTAGTGGGGTTAACACAGAGAAGCCAAGAAAGAGCTGGTAAACAACCACTGTGCCTTGAGGCTCTTTCTGTAGTGGAAAAGCAATGCTTGGCCTGAACTCAACTATACAGATGTAATGCCAAAAATGAAGTAACTCCTTTAAAGCCCCTGAGAGTCACTAGAAAGCTTCTCCAGACTTCGAATTACACTGTAATTTATTTTCCAGTGATTCTGTAGTGAGTAAATCACTCGACTGCCATTAAGGAAATGGATTTGGTTTCCTGTTCCTGACACAGAGTACTCACAAGACCCTGGATCAGTCACAGTGCAGTGGTGGAAAAAATAAAATTATTTTTTGAGTGTATATATATATATACACCAATACTGGAATATTAGGCTGGAGGATACTGATGGTACCTCTTTTAAGACTGACAGTAGAGAGGTCATAAGTGAAGTATGATACCTGTAATACATGAAGGATGCATCTAAGTTAGTGACATCTAAGAGAAGAAATAGATGTTTCCCAAAAGAAAGAAGTTATTGAGCCTCTTGAGCCATCAGTCAAACAATTAAAAGACCTGACTTCTGCCTGAAAGTACTTACCAAGAAAATAGTAGTGCAGAATGCAACAGGAACTTCTGGAAACATTGACTCGAAAGGATAGTATGTATTTTTTGCCATGTTATATGTAAGCTAAGTTATTTATTTAAGAAATTAAATATTTAAACACTTTAGTTAAATGTTCTTTAAAAATTTAAAGCATTTATTCTACATCTTAAAATTAGTTATTTGATGCAGAAATTATATTATATAGGGTAAGTCAGATCACCTAAGAATCAATGTTTCTTCTGGATTTGAAATCTTGTGGATCTCCTGTTGTTGCACTTCGCCAATCTCCAACAACTTTGTGCAACAGGGTACATAAAGTCATTTTTAGTGTTACTACTCTGTTGTTTGCTTTATAAACAGACAGACAGAAAAAAAAAAAAAAAAAGAAAAAGAAAAATACTCGGTATCTACCCCATAATACACGGAGAGTATACATTTTAATTCTGTCCTCTCTGTGTCCTCATTAGACATTATACACTCAGGAGCCAAGGGAACCAAGGATGTTAAGTGCCGCGAGTGTAACTAACCCCTCGGACATCTCTCGGGGAGAATCACTGCTCTCCCCACGGGAGGCAGCCGCGAGGTGCCGGCCCGAGCCGGGAGCCCGCCGTGCGCCCCGCGGGCGGGGCCGGGAGCCGCGGCGGCCGATCCCCGTCCTGGGGCAACGAAGGGGCAACATGGAGAGGGAGAGCGATTAAAAGGGACGGCTAGTAAGGGATTCTGGAGCACGGGTTGATTTATCCGCTGTTCTTCCAGCTGCAGGCTGCGACATTGGAATAAACACTTTCAAGGTGCTCTGCATCATCCGTGACACTCTTTTACTGTAATGACGACAAGAAAACGCAGGAAAACAGGCTTCCCTAGCTTAAAATCAGTTTCTAGAGGTAGAAGGGGAAACTTCAAAAGCTAAGTGTCCATAGTTCACAAAAGCCATTGGTAGTACTGAGTATGAAGCCCTTGTTCAAGGATCTTGCAGTGCTAGAAACTGAGACGGCTGGACTTGCCAAGACCAAAACCATAATGATCTCTGGGAGTGACTAAATTGAGGGTGGAAGTTTCCCTTCCAAGCTTTTAGCCCATCTGAAACAATCAGCTTCTTGTGGAAAAACCTGGGTACACATGGAGCTGCTCTTTTTCACATGCTGGTTTGCTGTGAGAGCCCAGACTTGGATGTCGTGCAAAGGTGGCCCTTCTGCTGTCAGAAGAGCTTGTTAAAGCCTGTAAACTTCTCAGAATCCTATTTGTACTCAGCAGTTCCTACTTCTCCTATCCTTCCTTTTCTGCAAGAACAAATTTAACTTGTCTTTTGAAATCTCATTACCACAAGATTTCTCCTTCCTGTGTCAGCCAGGCCTTACTGGAGACAAAAAAAAAACAAACCAAAAAACAAACTGTAATGAAAAGCAGGATTTTTAAACTGGAAGTTGTTTACACAAGGACTGGCACACCCAAAATAGGGTGTGCACTGCAAGTCTCCCAGCTCCTCCTCTACCATCAAGCTCTGTATTTGCTGATTACTCAGATTTTGGGGCTAGCAAGAGATCAGATACAGTCTGGCAGGTGACAAAACGCATTGCGACCAAAAGGAAGTGGTGAAGTGGCACAGATAAAACTGTAGCAGTGCTAATGTAGCAGAGGAAGTGAAATAAGCTCAAAAGCACATGCATCACAGTGTTTAGAAAGCTTAGCTTCAGTCCAGCAGAAAGCTATTCCAGTTGATTCATGCAATCATTTTGCTACTACTTTGTCATGCCGGCTCCTAATAACAGAAAGGCTCAAAGGATTTTGTATGCCTCTGACAGAAGATACTGGCAAGAAGTGCAACAACAAGGGACCCTTCAAGAAAGGATCCTGCTAGCTGCCATTCCAGAAATTTCCTCCTGTTATCTTAAGCAAAGGAGTCAGCTATACTGAAGATGTTTATCTGATGTGTTATGTGAGACATATGCGTGACATGGAGGAAAAACACAGGGTTCCTCAAGCTCAACTGTTTTCTGCGAAAAGGACTGTCATGCATAACTGATAGAATTTTTCTGCTGCTAGCTTGTCTGCCTTAGTTTGCTGTCCTTCCTGTACACTGGGAATGAAACGTAAAGAGGCCGTTTCATGGGACCGTGACATCAAACAGTATAAAACAATTTGATTCCTCAAAAGAATTATGTAGGAAATGTAATGCTTGGTTCCTTCCAGCCTGACACAGCTTATTATTTATAAGGCTAAAGGCTGCTTCCAGAAAGAACAGAAGATGAATACATTTGGAACAATCTGAGGATTATCCTCAGACCAACTGAAACCCATAAAAGTTCAGAAATCATGATGTGAGCAAAGCAGCCTGCTTTCCCAGGGCAAAGCGGGAGTTTGCTGGGAAGAACTCAACGAAAAAGATAAATGTAGACATTCACAGAATTCATAGAAATTCTCAGATTTTTTTTTCAGGGTAGATACAAAAAGTAACTGTTTTCTAATGATTACCGGAGAAGTCAGCCCTATTTGTTTACCAAACATTAAGAAGTCAAAAACTGATATAAACACATTCTGTGTTATGTGGATTCAAATTTATTATTATATATACTTTCAATTAAATCAACAAATAGTTGTTTCTGAGAGAAATGAGACTATTACGTGTACAGTATACACTGATTGTAGACATTATCTTTGTTAATTGAAAATCAATAGGATCTCATGTGCGCTCTTAACCTACAGTGGCTTTATGTTTTCCATGGGAAATTTGACAATCAATGAACAATTTATGATTTGGTATTATGCTGGTGTGTAACATTTCCATCTGCAAAAGATGGAAAGATCTGATCTGTGAGATTCTTCAGGGCTTGCCTTTTCTAAAAATCTTGCATCAAGAAGAATAATGTTCAAAATATGATACTACTTAATTAGGTATGTGCCAGTGAAAATAAATTACATACACAAAGAGGTAGTGAGGCAGAACGTCACTGGGTGATAGCAAAAACAAGTAACACTATCTTGGCTCATCCTGTAACCATTAAAATTGTAGTGAGCAATATTTTTCAGAAGAGGTCATGTAGATTACTCCAGCTCTAAGAGAAAGATTAATCTCTTCAATAAATCATCCTGAAGTTAATTATTTCCAACTGACTTAAAAGATCCATGCTGAAGCAGCAGTTTTTAATTGCATTTTGAGTGATTAATTCTTTTATACAGTCATTAAATGTATATACAATCAGTTTCTTAGATGACCGAAATGTTAATCAGTGAAGGTTTCTGAGCTTATTAGAAGTCTGTATGGTGTGGGCACTTGTCAGTTTGCCCAGACCATTATATTGCCTGAAACCAGGCTTCAGCAAGTATCTAATGAAGTCAACAGTTCATGATCTGTTACGTTAACTGCAGTTTGCAGCATTCTGTATTTATTTGTCACTGCAGAACAAATCTGGAGCACAGCTAGCTTCAGGTTTCAAAGTGGTTTTTTTACCAAGAATTTACATTTCAAGGTGAATAAATTTTTTTTCCTTGAAATGAATAGTTGTGAATGAATACTCTGGGCTTGTCTACTATTCAGAACTTTTTATAGTATTGCATAATCTCTCTTAACAAGGAAATCTCTTCCTGCTTTTAAGATTCACAACAGAACTTTTAATCAATAGACTAAGACACCTTTTTAGTTTATTATTGAACAGTAAGGGTCAAAGTTGGGGCAGAAAACTGTTAAAAACTGCCTTCTGTCTAAATATTGTGCCATTTGAAAATGGTACAAAAAATAACTTTTAGTGCATGAACCCGAGGTTTAAAGTGTAAATCCTTTTGAAGAATTGTCTAGTCTTACATGCTTCCCTAGATACCTGCTATATGGATATTCTGAGTCAAGACAGTAAATAGACTTTTGGTCTGATCCAGTTCATCTTTCCACTTCCAGACTGTAAATTGCAGGAGTGCCTATGAGGGAATCAGTGTAGCTACATTTGTGAGCTCTACAAGCTACAAAGAGAACAGGAGAAACAATAATGAAGATGAAAATAGCAGAAGACTGATCAAAGGCAGGGAATGACAAGGACTGATCAACTAAACAAGGGTTCCTTACACTGGGAAAGTGATGACTTAGGCGGACAATATGACAGAGAGCTAAAAGAAGTCATGTTAGGGAGAAGATGGATGAGGAATGGTTATTTTCCTATAGAAGGGCAATTTATTGTCAAATAAAATTATGTGGCAGGTGGAAAACAAAGAGGAATGAAGCCCTTCATCATGATAAAGCTAAGCCTTAGCATTCACTGCTGCTAGATGCTGAAGATAGCTAAAGTGCACAGGTGTTTCAAAAGTAAATACATAAAGTCATGGACTAGAAATCCAGTAAGAATTATTAGATATAAAGACAAAGCTACTGATTTAGAATCTGAGAATGAGAATAGAAAATACCATTATATTATTGCTTTACATTTATGTGCCTCTGCATTCTTCCTTTACTTGTCCCTTTCTTCCCTAAACTTCATTATTGGTCACTTCCAGAAACTCAATACCGGGATAGAGGAATCTTTTACCTGGACTGGTATACTTATTTCTAGAAGCCACTTGATCCACGCACATTTCTCCTCATTTACTTTTCCCCAAACTACACATACAGTTGAAGAGTTATGAACTTAAAATTTCAGAAGGTAAAAAGAACAGTATGCCCTTCCCTGTCACAACATATTTGAAAGTTCAGGTCTCCTCAGGTCTAGGGTTTCAGCTGTAAAAATCTAAACAACTAAAAAAGATGAAGACAGATGAAAAACTGACATATGTCAGTGGCTGCTTTATAATTTCGATAAAGCAAACTCAAGCAAAAATCCTGGATGTTCTTAACCAAGGGCTAAGCATGGTCTTGTAAACTATACAGTCTCTCTTAGTCCCATGGTTCCTAATTAGGTCATTATCAGCCTTGCCTACTTCTGCCCCAGTCTGTGTTCAGCCTCTGTTGGTATCATACTTCACTTTGCTCAGTCTGCAGTATGGGTAGGTAAACATTGCTCTGGGATACAGGGCTTTGGAATGCATTACATTCAGCAGCAGTAAGGCCCAAGGGATGCTGCTGGAGATGTTGGCTTCACTAGTGCTGTCAAGAGTGGAGGGGAAGGCAATTAGGTTAATCCTAAGCCCCACAAAAATGGCAGGGTAGTGACATTACTGAAAATTAAAGGAGAGAAAACAGAACTGTGAGAGTGAAAATAGCCCAGAAAGTCAAGCTCTTTGTCTACCTAAACAACAGAATTGTTCTGCTGTGATAAAGTCAGAATAAATTCTGAATTTCATTGGTCTGGTAAATGTTTACAAACTGTAAATGTTTACAAAGATATAACTGTGCTAGTGTTTTGCACCCACATCTTATAATGAAAAAAAAAATAGATTATAATATCTTTGTTGTACTACATTGTTCCATAACTGAGAATTAGGTTGTGTTTCATTTTAAGTATTTTCAAAAGATACAGATAATTACAGCTGAATTCTCAAGTGGGCTTTTAGTCCTCATCTCAGCATATTTGATGTAAAAACAAACATTAAAAGTACTCTAGTATGTTTTTGTCAATACTATCCTGAATAAATTCTATTACAAATATAGGTTCTTTTGGTCTTTCATGCAGAAAGTATAGTGAGAACAAACTTAATATTAAAATGACTCATTGAGATGTCAAAGATTAAATTAGAAATATCAACTACCTATCTTTTTCTCATTTCCTTGCAGCTGGTTATAACAATCTGGAGAGAATATATGTGAAGTAAGTCATCTCTACTACCTCCCTTCCTGGGTTATTATACAGTTTGGCAGATTTTTAGCTCAGTTGCAAAAGCTAATGCTGAGTCATGCACATTCAGATTGATATGTGGTCCCCAGCAACCGTAGGGCAACAATACAAAAAAAATTGGTAATTTTCTTCAATAAGTGAAGGAAAACCGCATGCATTATGGAAATGAGAATTTAGTGCAGTATTTGACTGACGAAGGACAGGTCCAGTTGCCTTTCAGCTACCACACAAAGACCTTCTACCATATCAAACAATATCTAAAGTAGACATTTTGAGAAAAGGCAAATGAAACAGAAAAGAGGGAACTGAAGTCTGCAGCAAAATAAGGGAAGGTGTTTAAGGGAAGATTTTTTTTTCCTTCTGCATAAACACTTTAATAATTCCTCATCAGTTCTCCAAACTGGAAATTTGCAAAAAGCTGTTGAGCATGGCTTTCAGTAATATAAAGAGCAAAAGCTCTTCAGGGTTTCAATTACATCTTTGCAAGAGTTATAAAAAATATATAAACATGCAGATGGTCCCAATATATGAAAACACCTTAATTTACTGCTTGTTTTTCAAATGAAATGAACAAGCAGTGATAACCATTTGAAAGTTTTAGATAAATAAAAGAGGCTCCAAAGTGGAAAAAAATATTTTGCTATCAGGTAGCTGCAGCTTTGCTGGGTGAGCTAATTATTCATATAGAAACATTTTCTAAATGTGTCACTTCAGACAATAATGGCTTCTAATTCTAGAAAGGCATTTGCCTAGCACAGTAGCTGCTATTGCTCTAACTTAGCAACAAACCCAGTACAACCTCCACTACTTTAGCTGAACAAAGACACTAGGCTCTCACCAAGTATCTCTGTGTCACCAATTCATTTTTATAGGCTTCACATGTAGAGGACTTAACCATGGAATGGCTGGTTTAGAACACTATTTGTTTAATACTGACTTACCCTTGCTGTCCTGGTAGCAGCATTTGCAAGAGAAACAGGCCAGAAGTAACACCTGCTATAAAAACATGCCTGGTTTACAGGTAAGTTCTCAGCTTTGCAGCTCCAGCATGCCTCTGTGTTATTCATTTTTATACCACTGCATGCCTTAATACTTTGGCAGGATATGCTATTCAAGGAAGTCTTTGTAATCTACTTTTCACAAAAGCATCTTTCTTAAGCTCGGGTCTAACTTCCACTGAACCTACAGTGGATTTTAAACCTAGGGTTCAGGATAAATGTCTGCACATATTTCCTACATGGAGGTGAATGCAAGCCTAAGTTGGAGTTAAGCAGAAAGGATAGTGTTCTGTGGAAACACCTTCTCTGAATTCTGTTACCAAAGTTCGTCCTCATTATCCCTGTCCAATACCAAAAGGAAGCTTTTTGAAGATGGGGGTGGCATTTGCTTTCTTCTTGTGTTTAGGCACCTCTCTGATGATGACAGCCTTTCAAAGATGAGCATGAGCAGCCTCTCTATGGTGTCCATTGGCTGGCTCTCTCTCAGTACTTGTGGATGTATCCCACAAGGGCCCATGAACCTGAGGATGTCAAGTTTGCTTACAGGTTCTCTAACCCAACCTTCTCTGACCAAAGGGAAGTCTTCTTTCTAAGATTTCTTTACCCTGGTCTCCTGAGTCAGAGATTCCTGAGGGCTGCTCTTGTCAGTGAAGACCAATGCAACAAAGGCGTTCAGTAACTCTGCCTTCTTTGCCTCCTCTGTTACCAAAATCCTCCTCCACACCAATTAGTAATGGGACCACACTATCCTTACTTTTCGTTATTGATGCATTTGAAAAAGCCCTTCTTGTTGTCCTCGGCATCCTTGGCCAGATTTAATTCCAGGTGAACTTGGTCTCCCTTGTCTCATTTCTACTTACTCTGACAACATCTCTATATTCATTCTAAGTAGCCTGACCCTGCTTCCGTCTCTTGTGTATTTCCTGCTTATCCACACAGGTCTCTTGCCCCCTTTGCCCAATTTCTTGCTGATTGGAATGCATTGTTCTTGAGCTTGGGGGAAGTGATCCTTGAAAATTGGCCAGTTCTCTTGCACACCCCTTCCCTGTAGGGCCCATTCTTATGGGATTCCTCCAAGAAGATCCCTGAAGAGGCCAAAGTTAGCTCTCCTGAAGCCTGTGGTTGCAATCTTACTTGCTGCCCTGCTTCCTTGTCACCTGATACTGAACTCCACAGTCTCAGGGTCACTAAAACCAAGGCTGCTCCCAACCTTCACATCTCCTAGAAGGTCTTCACTATTTGCTAGTGTGAGGTCAAGCAGCATATCATCCTTGTGAGATCCTTCACTACCTATGACAGGAAGTTGTCATCAATGCTTTTCAGGAACCTCCTGGACTGTCTGCTCTTCCCTGTTGTGAAATGTAATGCTGATAGAATTTTGCTTTCGCTAATGAATAGAATCCATATTGTAAACAGTTTTAAAGTTATGCTTTGATGAATAGGATTCATATTATAGTGTTTAGATATGTTAGTAGTGTAATGTAAGATATGGTGAGCTCTAATGAGCCCTTCCTGCTGAAGGCCATTAGAACAAGGACACATTGTTCACTCCCTGAAACTTTGAAGGAACACAGACACCTTTCTGCAGTAAATCTCTCCAGGATCTCCTGGGTAGGCGATAAATTGGTCCACCAGAAGATAATGCCACCTTCAGAGCCAATCAAGAAAGGCTCATGCCAGTTTTTCCAGGAAAGTTGAAAAGTTCAAGATGAGGAAGAGTGTTCTACTTCAGTCTCAGGACCCTCAAAAAGCAATAAAATCCCCCAGACCCAAATTCCCAAGGGGAGGAGAAAGGGGATGTACCTATGGAAATAATTTCCCTCCTACCTCAAAGAAATTGTAATAATCCCACCCGCTTTTGTGCCAGTTTTGTTATAAAAACCTGACCTGTCTGAGGACCCTTTGCGACTCTGACTTGAAAACCAACCAAGTCACGTGCCCAGCGCTGATTGCCTTTGTTTTATAATAAATTGCTTTTGAAAATTAAAATAATTGTGGGCCCGTTTCTCACACTGTGTAGCTTCTCCAGCAGATACCAGGGTGATTGAAGTCCCCCACAGGAACCAGTGCCTGTAACTTTGAGGCTGCTTCCAGTTGCCTGTAGAAGGTCTCATTCACTTCCTCCTTCTGCTCAAGCAGCCTGTAGCAAACACCCACAAGAGCATCATCCTCACTAGTCTGTCCTTTTACCCTAACCCATAAACTCTTTCTTTTATATAAAAACCCCAACAGTACTGTGTAGGTTTTTCCATGTATGAAAACGAGAAGATCATCCAAAATGCATTTCTTGTTGCAAACTTTTCTTAGAGAAGGAAAATCAGGAAAGCATATTACTTTTGCACAGACACTTAGAGCATACAATCCCTTATTACACTCACAAGCATAATGCTTTGTCACATACTTAAAAATAGGTTTGTGATACAGTACTCTGAGATGCTCCACGGGCTTTACTGAGATTCTTATGATTTTATAATTCTAAAGTTATTGTCCTGTGTTTGTGAAATGTCTGTGGGATACTTACTTCATCTTAGGGAAAATGTTCAGTATTAGGCAATTGCTATTCCAGAAGAGAGATGCTCTGATCGCTGGAAGAGGTTATTGCTTGACTGAAACCAAGTTACTCAGAACTACCTCGTCTGTTACTCCATATAATGACTTGTTTATTTTAGCCAGGGATTCTTTTATTCCCTCTTGCTGCTATCAAAATTAAGATTAAAAGTAATTTCACATTGTCTAGGGATACTAATTTAAAGAAACATTTCTTCCTGTTATTTTCCGTAATTTTATTCTACAAATGAAAAAGTAGGCAGAACATTGAGCTACTTAAGAGACTATCAGGGAAAAAGGGAGAGGACAACTGTACAGGTTATAGTGAGCAAATTATAGCCAAAATCATGTTTAAAAGGACAATGGGGCCTTCTCTCGAGGAGTAACTCAATGAACGCAAGGTGAGAGAAAAGCTTCTACAATCTATCACTTTTAATGTTACAAGTTTATTATTTATCCGAATAGCATCAGCCTTCACACAGCATGGGGTGGTGTAGATAAGCAAAGTGAGCAGCCTCTAGGAACTGACAAGTTGTCACCGACGACACTCTTACCTGGCCACATGCCTCTACCACAGCTGAGGCTCCATGTTATCCCTCTGATTTCCATACCAATTCATACATACTGGAAGCAAGGCCTCAAAAAAAGCAAATACCAACTCCAGTGAGTGCAAGTCCAGGTAAGAACAAAGGAATGAGTTGTGTGCCACAAGCGTAATACTTCAAAATGCATATCAGCAATATGCTTAGGTGACTCTGTAAATGGAGTTTAGGAATAATATAAACAACATAATGAAGAAGCAACTTTTAAATGTGTCAAAACACTGCTATAAAAGGTCTGAGAAAATACTTCTCAGGTATATCCTCTACATATTTTTTGTCTATCTACTACAGGAGATAGAATGCAATTAAACTGTGAAAACATAAAGTAACATGATGGAATAAATTCCCACTAGCTGTGTGTATCAAGAACGCTCACTTTTAAAAATGCTATATTTCTATATCCCAGGTTACAGGTTCAGCAAATAAATGAAAATGTAGAGTCCTGACTGTAAAAGAGAGAGTGAGGGTTTTTTTCTAAATTCTCAGCAGCATCCTGTAATGACAGCACCTTTTGTTGAGATCACCAGGGGTTACAGTCAACTAGTACATCCTGGGACAAGATCCAGAGAGCTGCTATTAAAAAGTCTAAAACAGAAAGAGAAGGATATCATGATCTATATAAATCAAAAGCTATAAATTCCCAGTACTGTACTAATTGCATTATATAAATTTAATAAGGTAAGGAAAAAGAACACAAAATATCAGTCAGCATGATTACAAATTAAATTATTTAATTTTATTTGGAACAATGTGAAAAATTTTATGGATTCTTTACTAGATAGAATTTGTAGGCTTGTTAGTTCAGGAAAAATATAAATATTTTGCTCTTCAGGTCTATTAAGAATAATGATCATTTTGCCTTCTGAGACTAATCCAAAAAAATACGAGCAACAAGAATTTTTTTCAATCAACTCTGGCCAATTTACATCTGGTGTTTTTACAAGCCTGTGTAATTACTAATGCAGACTTCTTAGAAATTCACAGATCCCTGTGGAAGCTCCAAAGGACTGGGAAAAAATATAGACTGTTTGAAAACTGTGGTTAAAAATTAAAAAAAAAGGGTAATTTAGGAACTTTAGGCCAATGTAGTAACTAGTGGAGATGGTACTGTACATCAGTGTGTCACAGTAACGTCCATCAACACTGATGCATAGAAAATAGATCCACTTGTACTTGGTTTTGCTTTGCTCTTTAGTTGTTAGAAGTTAAACTATAGCACAATGTTTCATAAGAAAACATCTTATGCACTGCCATGCATTTTGACTGGTCATTTTGACAGCCCTCAGGGAATAGAATACAGGTGCTCACAGTAATAGTTTACTGAGCATAAACTCCAGTGATGCTTAAATCTCTGGGTTTGCCAATGTAAACCCTGGACAAATGAATGTGAAAAAACAGAGGATAGGACAATATTACTTTGCTTTCGTGCATTCGCTTACTACAATGACCAGTATCAGAAATCAGAAGTTATAAAGATGTTGATAAAGTGAAGAGGATTTAGAGTTATCAGGCTATTTCTCCTGGCATGAATAACTATATTATGCTGTGAGCCAGTTCAGGAAGCTGATCTGGCTGAAAGCTAGGCTGCCTTTTCCTGTTTGCTTGTTTAAGGTTTTCAGCTGCACCAGGCCCCTGAACTGGTCCACTCCATGATCACATAAGCAGTGCCAATACAAAACTGGTTACAGAGACAGGTGGCAAGGAACTGAAGGAAAAGACAGGACAGCTCATCAGTACATCTAGATCAATTGAACTGTCTCTGTACATATCCTCCTACTGAAAACTCTCTACAGCCTAATGGCGTCAGTGAAGAAGGCATTACAGACCCTTCTGGGTGGAAGCCAAAGCTGGTGACATTCACAGTGGAACAATTAATCAGGCATTGTGACGTCTTCTTTTGCACAAGCAGTATCATCCATGAAATTAGATGACAGTCTAGATTTCACTGCCTGATCTAAAGACTGTGTTCACAGAAGCCCTGCAGTGCATGCTATGTTGAACAGCAGACCACATGATCTGGACATTTCTTTCTGTCCTCAAACCATAAGGTGATATGTTGAAAAACATCCAATCTGATAATCATCAAGCTGAAACTCTTCTAGAAACAGAATCACTATAGCATTTGCATACATATACTCTTCCTCTGACATTTTCTAAAGAAATTGGACTGTTCAGTCCAGTTACCTGCAACTGAGTCCTCTTCAGCCTCTAACATACTACAAACAAATCCAAGTGGATAAATATGCTAATGCTCTAGCAAAACTAATAAAACCATTACTCTCATCTGTAACGGAAAAGCTGCCTTTACCCAGTGCTGTTATAGTTTGTGCAGCAGTTTCCCATGTTTTAGACAAAAAAAATTTAAAGAACTATAAAACTCTTTTTACTGAGTTGTCTTTATTGTCCATTTAGTGCTACAGCAAAAAAAAAGCCATTAGACAGCCTACTGTAAACAGCTAAATCTTTCCCATATTCCAGCCATACTTTGGGACAGCAGATAAAGTGCAGACTGTGAAAGCAAACCCTGGAAATAAGTGGGTCAGAAGTCTAGTGGAGAAGAAGTGCCAATTTGTGGCTGTTGGGCTGTATGGAGGTTGCCAGAATACAAATGCTGCCCCTTTATTCAAACAAGGCATCAGCAGCAAGACTGTGCTGGCTCAGGGACTACTGAGCTACCTTGGTCATGGCCCGGAAGGAAGCAAAGCAGAAGAGGCAGCTGTGGTCAGGGCCAGTGGGTCATCCTGGAGCCTGGGACCCAGCTGCCCACTCAGAGTGGTTCTGACTGCACAAGGGACCACAGCGGGAAGGGATTTCCATGGAACACTTGTGAGTCACTGCAAGACCTCCTGGTGCTTGTAGCTTTCTGAAATACCCATGCCTTGAGCTGTCAGCTATAGAAAGATGTAGAAGTGAACTTTACAAGGGCCGGGGGAGGGTGGGTAGTGGAATTAGGAGTGTTTGTGTAAGATGACAAATTTGGGAAAAAAATGCATAATTTGGATACTTTACTAAAAAAATATAAATACATATACATAGTCACATTCCTGGACCAGTCTCTGTCCTTTTAAAGGGAAAAAGCTTTAACTTCAGGCTTCTAATAATCACAGGCTTTGCTGCAATATGAGGAGAGAGATTGTCACTAGCCCATTTGGAAAATCTGAGTCAAAACCAAACTACATCTAAATCTATGGAAGTCTACATAGATATGAACATATGCTTTGCTAAAGGACCAGTAACAAAGTACGGGTGTGACCCTAAAGTTCTGCCACGACCAGAAAAGCAGACAAAACTGAGGTGGCAACACTGTGCGTTATTTCGGTTGTCTCTGAGACCAAAAAGAAAGGTTGTTCCCGTCACACCAGCACTGCATTCCTTCCTGAAGAAGGTGGGAGAGGACTGGAGGAAAGGGCTTTTTCTTTATTTTACTTGTTTATTTTTTTTAAGTAACAGACTGCTTCTTAATAAATTAACCAAGGTTCTGACTCTACCTCAAAATTACAAATTAAAACATAGATCACATGCTCTTTATCAATGGAGATGTTTTCTTAATCACAGTCTTGACCTCTTTGGCTAAACTTCAACGAATTAACACTTACTTAAAGTCCAGTTGGAGAAAATTGCTAAGCTGCAAAAGACAAGTCAGAGTCTATATGGAGCTGGGCATTCTAACCTTAGTGATTCTATGATTCCTATACATTCCTTTTTGAACTTCCCCACTCTGCATTATGCTGAGTTAGAAAGGATGATAAAACATTAACCCGCATCTGCCCATCTCCCCCAAGCAAGGCGTACTGCCAGAATCGTCATTTCCCAGCAGCTAAACACTGAGCCTATTTGAAGGAAGAAAAAACAAGAGCATTTCTTTCATTCAGATGATACCAAATAAAACCTAGAACACACAAATGTCATTAAGGACTACATCTTTTCAGGGTAGTTTGGGCTTGCAAGGTAGGAGTAGTGTGTGAGTATATTACTTGGATTATACGGAAAAATATCTTTGATTTCTTGTGATACCAATAAGTTTCCCCAAACTGCATGAGGCTGTTCCCACTTTAAGAAGGGATTTTTCCTAGCCTTTATTTCCTCACAAGGAAATAGACCTGCTTGAAAGCCTGGATTCACTGTTGTCAACAACTTTGATTGTTGGAGTATCAAATGTAAATTTTACAAATTGTATGGAGTATCAAATGCTCCATAGGGCATGCTAAAAAACTTGCAGAGCAAGAAATGTGTCACAGAGATTAACTTTATTCCAGTTTGAACACAGTGGAAAGTGGAATGGGAGAAAATGTGGTAATTTGACCAACCATGGCTTTGACTGTTTCAGCAGTTGCACTATTTCCAACACACTACTTGCAACGGTGGCATTACTGCTTCAGCAGTCACACACAGGGACTTTGTTTAGCAGCAGGGGAAAAACACATACAGCTCACTGTAATGAAAAACAAAATTAGCATTGTTTCATAAAACTAAATGCTAGTACTTTCTAAATAAATAACACATTAGCACTAATATTTCATTAAAAACTATACTGAAAATTTCCTACAATAAAAAAACCCACAAAACCCCCACAAACAAACAAACAAACAAAAACCTGAGGCAAACCTACTCTTCAGAAAATATTTTTCTGCTCATTTTGATCCATTACTGCCAGGCAAAGTGCAGGAGTCCCAAAAGCTCCATATTCATTACAAAAAGCTCCAGCAAAGTTACCAATAGACAAGTTTAAGACAGGCAGTCAAGAAAGGCTGGTATAAAAAAAGGCTAAAAGCAGCTAAAAGCTGCTCGCCTAGGAGTGGAAATGGTGCAGAAGTTTGGAGTCTGTAGGTATTTTTAAGACATTCTAGTGCACCCATATGTTTGACTGAGTGGCCAGTGTCACAAAAGTGTGACCACTTGCCTCCTCAGTCTTATGGGGATTCAGTACACTTGAACTGTATACAGACAGTGCCAGGTATTAATTACAGTATTTCATTAAACTTGCTTCCTAAGGAAATACAGCTCACACACTTGTATTGCCCATTTGTGTGGACAACTGTCCCCCTTAAGAACCTCTGAGTAGATGGACAATTTCAAACACAATCAAAAGAACTGAAAAACCTTACAGCTTTAATGTTTTTAAAAATTCGATGAATACTGCTGGCTGTGTAAAGGAAATGAATTAAAAACTCTGTAGTTCGCTGAGGGAGAAAGCCAAAATTCAGCCATAACCTTCAGCCTAGCAGAAGGCGGCTCTGTCAAGGAATGTGCTGTCTTTTTCTAAGCAGAAGTGAAATAAAATGGGTGGGGGTGAGTAGAGTAATTGAAGCAGTAGTACAAAGAAAATGAAACCTAATCCTTCAGAAAGGTAGACTCAAAGTTTTGTTGCTTGTGGAACAACCTCCTTTCTTGTATCATTGCAAGATAACAAAGATCTCAAATATTATCAAGTTGTCAAATAAAACAATTACTAAACTTCCTTCTTCCAGTCCATCTGCATTATAACCACGATACCCAAGAAAGAACTATTAAATATAGGGGCACTTCTCAAATGTGGATTTTACTAACAATTTACTACTAATTTTCTATGAAGCTGACCACAGATTTTTAGTAGTTTACTAGAGATCATAGGGGTAGCTAATGAGAATTTCTAGATGCATTTTTCTCAAATCATGCATTACCTTAGGTATTGATGTTTCTTTCATTAAATGAGCATTAAATATCCCATGTTATTCTTCTCTGGCTTCATAAAGAACATAATCTTTTACTTCAACAGTTACTCTGTGCCATTCAAATTAAGCTCTTCAATCACTATGTCTTCCTGAGGATTGATTGACCAGTACAACAAAATTTTTTTGTGATGCTTAAATTATGCAGTCTGAGCATTATACATTTCTGTTTATTTTGCCACGGGTGTTACTGGAAACCCCTATGCACACAATTTCTTTTGCTCGGCGTTTCTGCTTTACATACTAGTTTGGAGTCTTTTCTGAAGTGATGAATATAATATCATGGAAGAAATAGCAAAACTAACACCTTTACGGAGAATAAAAAGGACAGCATAAACCACACAACTGAGTTCATATTTAAAGAACAAAATTTAATTTGGTATGCAACTTTTTCCTAGGAGGATCTTTATTTCCAATGCTATACATGGGAAAATAAGAATGAGTAAGTGGCTCATTATCTACATGTATAAAAATATAAACACAGGCAAAAAGTCACCCTTCATGATATGCATCATTGAAAAGACCTTTGCCTTAACTTGTCATTAGAAGAAAGACTGCCTTCATGGGGTTTTTAATAGCACTTCTAAATGCTACTGCATTCATCTGTAAGTACACGAACTGTGAGCAAGAGCTACAGAACGTATACAGGACTCCAGTATTGTGCCTTCAGATTTTTATCCTTTGCCATGTGAATAAATTGGCAGTCATTGCGTTTAGCTGTTCTTTGAGCTCTCAATAGAAGAGACCAGCAAAACTCAGTGACTTTGCCTTGGGCATTTTTCCTTTTAAAAAATTTACTGACATTACTAAGTAATGTTTTGGAGAAATATCATCTTCTGTGGCAAACCACCAAATAACTATTATGTTGATGGCACCATCATATTAAGCCTGGTGATACTGATAATGAGTTATCAGTAAACAAACGGCCCCATTTCTTAACAATAACAACACTTAGGTTTTAGCACAAAGATTAAAAAAAAGATGTTTATATCACATCCATTTTTACTTAAAATATGAGAATTTTTGGGTCATCTGCCAACAAATGGATAGGCAATCATTAGTCAAAACACAGGCAACCTTTGCTTTAGAGATGCATTCAGACATCTGAAAGTTTAGTTACAATTCACATTCAAGCAAATATGTCATCTATTTCAAGCTAATGATACTCATATTCAGTTTTTTCCATAGAAACAGGTATAAGAAACCAGTAAAACATTACCATATTATGTATAACGTAATGTGTAAATGCTCAGCTAGGTATAGTATGAAATCCTGTAGCGCTAAAATGATTAAAAAACTAAATGATTCGTGTAAAATGTTTATATACTGTATATATATGTACACTAAATCACAAGGTCGATTTAAAACTGCCCCTATTCATAGCTCCTATGATGGATTGAGTAAGATACCAGATTCTTAAAAAGAGAAAGCTATCTAGAGCGAATCTGAACACTTTACTGAAAACTGATTCTATACAAAATCTTAAAAAACATATTTCAGAGTTACTTAACAGAAACTAGAAAAAGACAGTTATTCTCGAGAATGGCACTATAAAGACCTAGTAGCTGTGATCAATGTCCTTTCACTTGTGGTATAAATAAGTTAAGCATAAAGAAATCATCTCAGAGTAAGGCAAAGGACAAACAGGCTTCACTCCATCTTCAGGTGTATTGGCCTCTCGCTGTATCTTATTGCTCATCTAATTTGGCAGGTATACATTTCTTTCCTTTTAAAAATACTCCATAATACAACTATCTACAATTGGACAGTACCCAGTGCTTTCATTCGCACATCTTCAATTTAATCACATTGATAAACAGCCTTGCTAATAAAAATAAGTGCCATGATGATGAAAATTATTTTCATCTTTATGCAGTTGTGCATGCATTTAATGAAAGACTAAGTGGTGAACACAGAGATTGAGCACTGAAGCTCAACAGAAATGTAGCTATAGCTTTTTTCAAAGGAATTAAAGTTTGAAGAAAAAAAACAAACCTGCTGTGGAATTCTTTGGTTAGAATACAAATGCTAGCAGTATTTCTAAATTTGGAGTTATAACAGTTTATTATTCAAGAATTTTAAAAACACAACTTCAAGCCTTATCACCAAGTTCTTCAACCCTTCATCCACACTCAAGATATTTTTCCTTGATGGTCTGAACAGACAATACAAATTCTTAAATCAAGTTTAGGTTTTTAAAGGAAAGTG
Organism: Serilophus lunatus; assembly: GCA_013399895.1. Classification (NCBI taxonomy): domain Eukaryota; kingdom Metazoa; phylum Chordata; class Aves; order Passeriformes; family Eurylaimidae; genus Serilophus; species Serilophus lunatus. The sequence goes on from VXBA01003369.1 coordinate 279,613, forward strand.
CATTTGCACTCCAGACTTTAAGAATTTGTTAGAAAGAGCTGCTCAATCTTCCCTACTCTTAAAACCTGCTGCTCAGATCATCTGTTCCAAAGCAGACTATGACTGCCTCCTCCGGGAAAGACTGTTAGACAGCAGTAACAAAATACAGCTCAGAAGGGGTAATTTCCCCTGAAGAAAGTTGGCATCATTCTTGTTTTTCTAAGGACATGGCTCAATCCTTTCTAAGAAGCACTGAGTTTGTCTAGAAGAGCTACGTAATTCCTAGCAGCGTCAGTCCCTAGGTAGTACTGCCATGAAAATTACAAAACTGATTCTTAAAGTGATTTTGTCATCAGTTCTGTTGGCTTCAGAGTTTTACAGCAGTAACATGTCAAAAAGTAACAAGCAGGGTGCTCCTGATTGCATTTATGATGTACATCTGCATTAAGTCAAAACACATGATTTCAGCTTCCCAGGAAGCAGGCCCTACCTTTACTCTAGCAAACCTGGATTCATCTCTCTCCCTTCATTTTGAGGGTGTTCAAGGAAATATGCATTGAGATTTCTGTGCACATTACAAACAACAATTTCAGAATTAAAAGGACTTCAGACCACCCATGAAAGCTACGATTCACAAGCACTTCCATTTTTCCAAGTGTTGTGTTGTTTTACCTCTTAAAGGAATCAACATGTCTCTGAGGACACTTTATAGTTCAAATGGTTGGCTATCCAGCAAACCTGTCCTTTCACATCTGCTTTACATGCTTGCTGTACAGGGCCTGGTCCAGTTTAACAGCTTGGAGAGGAGTTCAGAGATACAGGGAGCAAAGAGTGAGACAGAGCAACCAGTCATAAAGGGCCACATGCATGCCTCCTGCAAAATTACTCATCTCTACAGAGGAAGTATGAGCCACTGCAAACTCCTCACACTCAGGCATCACTTCCATGTGACAATCCTTTACAGGCAGGCATCACTTTGATGGGGAGGGAGAGAGGGGTTAAAATGAACCATTTTAGGTCTGTCCAGCAAGGGTATTGGGATGAGAAAAGACAGACATTTGTCATGTCATCTTCAACAGAAGTTGCTCAAAAGCAACTTTAAAGTTTCTCACCAACTAGTTGGATGGTTTTTAAAACATCCCACCCTGACAGAGTTTTATCTCAGTTCGCTTCGTGGGGAGGGGCAGGGACTAGGTGCACACGCACGCATTCGTGACATGGGGATTTGTCTACTCCCAATACCTCTCTCCTTCCTCGCTACCAACACAGCTACTGGGAGATGTGGGAGGGATGATGGAGCGCGCCGGGGTATGGTGGCTGACTAGGGACGTGGTGGCCAAGCAGGGACGTGGCAGCAGAGGCACAACACAGTGACCTCCTGCCCCTAGGGCCGTCAGGAGGTGCTGAAAGAGGGGTGGGGGCTGCGCTGGGGCTGACCCGCCTTGTGCGTGGAGGCAGACACCGGGGTGAGGAAAGCACAGGAGGACACAGCCCCCCTCCACATCCTCCTTCCTCCAGGTTGGGAGGGGGCCTCGGGTGCGAGGATGTGCAGGGGCCGCTGCCTTGTCCCCACGCCACGGGCTGGGCGGATGCTCAGTCCCGGCAGAAGACATACTCGGTGTAGCTGGTCCAGATCTTGTCATCGGCAGGACCACCCTGCTCGGGGGCGAAGGCGCAGGTGCCAGTGGAGGAGCAGGCGGCCATGCGGAAGCCGGCCTCGGAGAGTCGGTCGAAGGCTTGCTCGAGGAAGTTGAACTTGAGGTAGTAGCGGGCAGTGTAGCGCTCGGGAGGGCGGTCGGGGTCGCGGCTCTCGTTCAGCGTCTCCCCGAAGACCTCCTTGGCCAGGGCCGTCTTGCCGCAGACAGTGATGCGGGCCACCCGCCGGAACTTGGCGTCGGCCTGCGCCTCCCGCCCGATGGTGTAGGAGCCCCGGTACCCGATGGTGATGTAGCCCGAGCGCCGCCCGCCCGCCCCGTCCAGCGACTGCGAGGGCGTGAGGAGCGGCCCGCCGGAGGGGCTGCGGCTGGCGGTGGGCGACGGGGCGGACGCCGCGGCCCCGCCGCCTCCTTCCAGCGGCTCGGCCTCCAGGTAGCCGAGCAGCGGCGGCGGCGGCTCGTCGGCGCAGATGGAGCCGTCGCGGTGCAGGACGGCAGGGCGGGCGGCGGCGGCGACCCGACTTTGGGCCAGACGGCGAGCCAGGTCGGGCAGCTGGAAGTACTCGGCCTCCCGCTGGAGGCGGCTGCGCTCGGGGAAGTGCTCGGGCAGCACCAGCTGCAGGTCCCGCAGGTAGTCCAGGATGTAGCGGAAGAGGAAGCCGTCGCGGTCGAGGAAGAAGCGGCCCTTGCTGTCCCGGGGCAGCTCGCTGGGCT
>VXBA01003369.1:282066-328581 GCA_013399895.1 Serilophus lunatus
CGCCCGTGGCCGCCGCCGCCGCCCCGCTCCCCGCCGCCCCGCTCCCCGCTGCCGGCGAGACGCCGCCGCCGTTGGGCAGCCCGCGGGCGCTGTCCGCCAGGGCCATACCGGAGGGAGCCCGCCGCCGGCGGGGAGCCCACGCCCTTCCTCCTCTTCCTTCGGCTGCCGGGGCTACGGCAGAACCGCCGCCTTCGGCGGAGCGCGCAGCCCTCCGCTAATGCCCGGCGAAATCTCCCGCCCCGTCTGGCGCCGCTGCCGCTGCGCTCCCCGCAGCCGCTCTTCTGCCCGCTGCCGGACAAGGTCCTCCGCTGGGCTGCGATCGGAGAGCCCCGGCGCCGGGGACGTGTTTATGTAGAGCGGCCGCACCTCGCGGGAGGCGTGGGAGGCTGGCGGGAGGCAGAGCCGAGCGCACGGGGAGGGGAAGGGGACGGCCCCGCACTGACGCAGGGTCCCCCGTCGTCGTCCGTCCTCCCCCCACACCCCCTGTCCCGGTGCCCGCTCCCCGGTTGCGGTGCCCCGTGCGCGCCCGCCGGGTTCCCCTCGGCGTGGGCGAGCACCGCGGTGCGCGGCCAGTGGGGATAGAACCTCGGGGGGCCGCCTTCCTCTCTGCCTCTCCCAATCCCCGCCGTGCTCGCTCCGCGGCTTCTCCGAGACGTCTTTTCGCAGGCAACAAAACCTCTCAGTTCGCCCCGAGGTGCTGGAGCGGGGAAGCGGCGGAACGCTGCTGCCCCGCTGGAGGAGCTGTGCCGTGCCCCTGGTAATCTTTCTGAGGCTTGTCTAAACCCTCGCCGAGCGAGATCCCCGACGAGGTAACTGTGTCCCCTCCCTCCTGTCACTTTCGCAGGGGGGAAAACGTGAGCGTGCGGTGGTGCCCGCCCTCGCTTCACTCGGGTCCCTGATCTGTTTCTGGTTTGCAGGACACCCTCATCACTACGCAGGTTTTTAATGCTCGTAAGGGCTCCGTGAAAACCTCCCGGCGGTCCGCATTCCCAGGAGAGTCGGCGGGTCGCACCGTCGGATGGCACCAAGAGCTCCGTCCTAGAGGTGCCCTCCTGCCGGAGGAAGACCCTGGTGGCGAGGGAGCATCCCGGAGCTGATGGGGTCAACTCCAGTTGCCTGACAAACGCCGCTTTACCGTGAGAGCCAGGCTCCTCGTGTCTGCGTGGATATGTGTATAATTGGGGGCCCCTACAGCTCAGATTTAATTTGGATTAATTAGATACATCAGGATCAGCGTGAAGCATAAGCACCTATTTAACATGCGTTGGTAGAAAGCATTTAAATTATGTTTCAGGCTTTTTCTTGAATTTGATCTGCATTTCTGTGTCTCTGTAAGCTGTAGTAAAGAGCTGCTGCCTTGATGCGTTAGGTTGCTCTCCCCTGGGAGTTCCAGAGTGTTTTCCTCCTTTAGAGAACAGCTGAAAGGACAGGAAGGTCTGAGGAATATGAAGACAATGGTCAATCCTTTCTTTTTCTAGGGGTGGGTGCAGCCCTCTCTGGGCTATCCTGTGGCAAATGCCCCATTGCCGTGGTCTGTGAAGTAGAAATCAAAAGATGTAGAGAGAGGGAGTAGAAGCCTTCAAAAATTGAGAAATTGGAAAGGAAGGAAATGCAAGATAGTTCTCAAGAAGCAAGGTAAGTTTGCCCAAGACAAGAAGAAGAGGAAGAAAAGGGGAAGTTGAGAAAGAAGTTTTGAAAAGGGAGTAGATGATAAGAAAGGGAAGGCTGACAAGGGGATAGTGTGGTCTAAGGAAGGAGACAAGGTGGTCTTGGGACACTAGACACTCAAAAGCCACAGAAGTTTCATCTGAACAAGACTAAAGAATATGGTAACAAAGGTGCAGAACATTACGTTTTCCATGTGGGAAAGCCAGCTGCCATTCCTTTGACCAGCAAGTATTTTCATTTGTGGGAGTAAAATGGCAAAGTAGGTTAATCTGGTGTTTTGCTGACATTTTGTTGCAAGAGTTTGTTTCTCCTTTTTTTTTTTTTTTTTTGAGAGGAGTTTGAGAAAGGTGGAAACAGTTCAGGAAGATCAGGAAAGAATAAAATAAGCCTGAACAAAGTTGTTTTGCTGCCTATGTAAACATGAGAGTTTATTGCTATAGAAAAAACAAAAAGGAAAATAATGTGACTGATCTGCTGGCACACAGGGTATCTTTGTTTGCTTCCCATACACTATTTTAGGACCAATTCACCAGACTAAAAGCACATGAAATTTCCACATGGTTGTTTGCTGGTGACAGTTTTATGGATTTACTTTTACCTCTTGGTCTCTTAATGTGGCACCTCCTTCCACTTCACCCTGCTCCTGGCCATACTTAGCAAGAAGCCACCTCAAGAGCCTCCCACATATTCATATTTTAAACTCCATTTCCCTAGTGTGGGCTCTCTGTCGAGAGCACTGTGATTAAACTGTGCATCCAGAAGATGAGATCATTTAATGCTTGTGCAGGTGTTTATTCATAGCAGAATTTGCAGTGGAAGATTTTGTACCTAGAAGCAGGTGAGTGTTAACAAATGCTCCCATATAAAAAAATTGAATGTTCAGTTCATCTGTTAATTACCTTTATTTTTTCTGGCATTTGGTGGGTATTAATGTAGGTTAACAAAAAAGAACACTAACGTATTTATTAGACTTGAACTTTCAATTTGCCTTGAGCTTTGTTAGATTTGAGACCAGACTTTATAAGACCTGAGCTAAATAGATGTTCCAGCTCATGTTTTCAGAAGCTTCAGGGACAAGTAAGTTCCAGTGTTCCTTCAGACGCTGGCTCTTGAGCTTTACCTCCAGCTGCTTATCTAGTGGGAGGCCAGGTGAGAAGAACCCACCATGCTTCTGTGTAGCACCATATGATGTCCAAAGCCATGCACATTATAGGGTTGAGGGGAGACACAGCTGTCACAAGCACTTCATTTGGCCCACCGTCCCAGATCTTTTTTTAGGGGTACAAACCAGTCCATCCCACTGCAGTGTTCTCAGTGTCACTGTGTAGCTGACCCCAAACTCCCCTTCAAAAAGAGATCAAGGAGCCTTCTCAAAGGAAGACACTGTTCATACAGCCTATTCAACAGTCCTGGGCAAAGACCCAGCTTGCAGTGTTCATCCCTGAGGTGATGTCATTTTGGGGGCTAGAAAAAACATGCTCAGCACTGAAATATCTCTTTGGAAGCCACATCTCTTCAGAGGAATGATATTCTGTGGGCATCTCATTGCTACTTTATGCTTTGCCTGGCTGCAAGGCTTTGGTTATTATAACTTCTTTCATCAACAAATTATTTTCCTCTTTTCATAAAATGTTCATCTGGTTTCTTCTTCATTTCCTGTTTTCATTTAGCTACATGTGTCTCAGTGAGGAGAATAGGACTTCATCTGTGGGTATTACAATGGGTAAATATATCAGCAGTTTTGTACTTATGTGTCAGTCACCAAGTTGCATAACACAGTCATAATCTCAGTGGTTTATTCTTATTTTGTGTGGGAGACTGTGAAATACTAGTACATGTAACATTGAAGACTGGCACAGAATGCCTCCTAAGGCACACACCCTCTGTAAAGAGCATTAAATATTAAAAATGGCCTATTGGACAGGCAAGGCTTTGTGAAAATAAATTAGTTGAATGTCTTTGTGCAGTACTGTAACATTTCTGAGCAATAGCTCCTTCAGATAAGACAGTCACATTTCAATATTTGCTGTTAGTTGCTACCAGAACTAGCTATGGGCACGCCATCTTAATCTGATGGGATTCAACAGTTTTTCTTCCAATATTTTGAGAAGTTTGGACTGCTGAGGCGGGGAGGGGGAATATTGGTTTGGTTGGGGGTTTGTTTGTTTTTTTGATTGGTTGAGGGTTTTTGTTTGTTGGGGGGGGAGGAGGGGCTTTTGTTATTTCAGTGTTGACAAACATAATTTCCATTACAATGGACCCCTATTTTGCGTTTTGGGCAGTGCACTCACGGGTGGTCGAGGTTTATTCAGGGAGGACAGTTTGCTTCCCAAACCATAGAAGAAGGGTAGCACCTAGTGGGAGTAAACTCACATTGCAATTAAGAAATGCAAAGGGCTCTGAAGCATTGCCAGCACGACCCGAGACACCGAAAATAATAGAGAGAAAACGATACTATTTTGGTTACAAAGAGTAGACTTGAACCATTATATTAGTATATTCAACTTCTTTGTGAGAAAGCTCACAGAGTAAGAACACATTTTATCCCTGCTCTGAACTACAGTGTTGGGGTTTTATTTCTTCTTACAGTCTGCTTTGTGTGAAGTGGTATAATATTGCTTAGAAAATGCCTAATTACATATGACTGAATTGTTTGCATTTTAATACTGAATTCAGTGAAATGTATAGCCTTTTGCATATAATCATTAAAAGGAGTTAGTGATCTAAACTGAACCAGAGGTTCAAATATGCTCACTTAAGCTTCACAATCTTGCTTAGAAGGATGCAGGAAAAAGAATCTGGTAGTCCCACAGCAGAGTTTATTGCCTAAGAGTCGGGAATTCTTCACATTTTTGGGACTTACATGCTCTCTAAAATGCGTGCAGTTCCATAGGTTTGACTTTGACAGTCGATGAATGGCTATTATATGAAACCTTTCCCAATTCTGAATCATTGTTCAGAGTGAAATTGTCAGCCTCGGTATTATACCAAGTAATATTTCCAAACACTTGAATTGTGCATTCCACACAAAGAGAGAAGAAACCAACTCCTTCTAAAGAGTGCTCTCTTTCAGCAAACTCGGTGTGTGTATAGCTGGGCAACAGAAATGCAGACATGCGTAGATTTCCGTATTTCATGTGAATTGTGATGAATCTTATCTGTGATGTTATATCTGATAATGTCTGTTCATAGAGATTGTTTTGTCTGTATGTTTGCATATGCAGTTGAATGTGTTTAACTGGAACTGTATGTTCTAGGAAACCCAGTTGCTGTGAAAATCCACATGTACAAGCATGAAAGCTATTGAAACATCAGAATAATACTGTAAGGGACCTCAGAAGGTCATCAAGTGCTCAAGCACTTTCCTCCTGCCAGCAGACTACAGACCCCCTTTGGATAATTTTGTGAGGGCAAGGCTCTGCAGAGTCAGAGGGAGGGAGGGAGGGAGGGAGGACAGCCATTAGCTGTGTATTCTGTGTCCTTGGCCAATACAGAGCTACAGAGTGTGACTGAGAAACATAATCAAGTGAGCAATTAGTGAAGTTCAGAGCTGTGTTAATTTCCTTCAAGCACCTTTGAAAAAACTGGAAGACAAAAGGTACCCTCTCAATGTCATGGGGACACGCAGGTAGTTTCTGCCTCAGTAAAGAAGAGCTCTGAAGTGGATGCCTTCCACACACATCTTGAGCATCAATGAATTTGGGGTGTACAAGAGGCTATGCACCTTGTGTCAAGTGGGGAAATAACTTCCAGGTGCTTCTTTTCAGGTGATATCTAGGAAAATGGGATGCATGATCTATTTTAGTTAATTATCAGAAGTTACAGCTCTGTCTGATACCAATGAAGCAAGAGGACAGCTATGTCATTTCATGCGTATAGTGGTGTGGTATTTTATATGCATTACATGTGAAGTTTTCCTTCTATGCTAAATTATTCATAATCCCTATGGAGTAGCTTTAAATCTTCTTGTTGTGAGCCTGGGCTCTCTGAAATTAATCTTCCATATATCTGTGAAACATTTCTTTCACATCTTCCCTCAGCGATTTTCCTGTCTGAAGGTAAATAGCATTCTGACCTAGCTTCTACCACAGCAACAAGAAAGAAAACCAGACCTCTGCAAATGTGAGTGGAAACTGCATTGATCTTCTACATTAACCATTAACATGGGTCAACAGCCTTAAGCCATATCCTAGAATTTGACAGTATGAGGATGCAGCAAACGAGCTCTTTTAATAAGGAAATTGTTACTCATTATCTAACTAATTAGGATATAAAAACCAACCTCTACTCCCACTTCTGACCAGTCTCCCTTCCTGTAGGGTCAGTCAGGCTTCAGAATAGCTTTTAGTGGGGTAAAAGGACAGTCTTTTGGTGCTTTTTTGGGTACAATCAAATATAAGAGTGTTGGTCTGTGGAGAAGCAAGTTAAGGATTGTCCCCAAGTCTGTTCTTCTGAAAAGCTAAATACAAGGAGGGTATAGTTCCTTGTCAAGAATTCTATCCAAAAGAAAATGCTTTTTAGTGAAATTTTCAAAATTTACATGTCTGTCTTACACTCTTTTCTTACAAAAATGTGTTTTAGCAAAGGAATTCAAAATATATTGATATAATTGTTTTCAACAAGTGATTCTTCGACAGTAAACTACTTGATGACATTGGTGCTTGTGTCCTTCAAATTTATGTAATCACTTTAGCTGTGTTTATTGGAGGTATACTGTTTACTAATCTAGCATAATTCAAAATCATAACTGTGGTCAGTGAACAGAAATTAATGCATTTACTTTTGCTTTCTGCCACTATGTAACAATGCAAGCTGTGCTTAGCCAATGTTAACTCTTTAAGATAGATTAAAATAAACAGATGAAATGCAATTAGTCATTTCAACAGACTAAGAAACAGTACTGCTTTGTTCTCTTAGCATCTTTTTGTGTTGAAAACAATTTAAAATTCCTCTTATGCTTAATAAAAGACATAACACAATCCTCAGCAGGGGTGCTTACAGCATCTGCAAAAGTATGAAGAGGGTGAAAGCGCACAGCTGGCACTCTAGTATAGATAAGTTGGCAACAGATTTTTTACTACCTTAGGTACCTTGCTTTACTACCTAAGAAAACTATGTTTGCACTAAGTTGGGGGTTTTTTGTCTACCTAGGCCTAAGTTTGCCATCCTTGATGGCAGAACTGATCTTAGTGGTGTCAAACCCTGCTTGTTTCACACCCCATGTAAACTAACAAGTGGTGTTAAATTATCGAGGAATAAATGTCATCGGGAGGCTTGCATAGTGTTTCAGGGTTCACGTTCCCTCAGAGTATCAGTTCTGAAGGGTGCTTAAAGTAGAGTAGAGATGGTTCCAGCTTTCTAGTGTGTTCCACAGTTAAGTATCTGTCCAGCAGATTTTAATCATCTCTTGACACAGACTGAAACAAAATTAATGATATCTCATTAGAGGTTTGCTCTTCACCTTCACACCTAGAAGATTAAAAACAATTTCTATACACATAGAGAGAACCTTTATTGTTAGGATACTCAAACTTGTTTTTCCTTCTTTGGCCTCAGAGCCCAGACCCTCCTACAGGGTGAGTGCACCTCCACAAGCTCTTGACTGCTCCAGACATTCTGGAAAATATCTGTTCTGTCAAGACCTTGCCAAAGTACATGTCACCAATGGCTATAACTAGAGTTCATGCCAGTGGGGACATCTGTGAGTGAAGGCTGTAATTAGATACTCTCAAGTCCTGCAGGCAGCACATCTCAGCTGTTTGACCCATGCCAGAAAGAGATGCTGGACCTCCTATCCACTGATACCCTTCCTGACCTGCTGTGTAAACTAACGTGTCATGGAGAATATATTTCTTTTCAGTTACTTGGCAGGGGAAATGATTTGCTGCTAAACTGCCAAAAATATCTGCCTAGGGAGTGAGCAGACAGCCCTCTGTTAGGGCCAAAGCTGAGTTTGCCAGAACATTTTCTTCAGCCCTTATTCTAACAATTTTGCCTGAACTTCTCCTACCCATTATCCACTGCATAGCCCAACCTGATTTTCAATTTGGACTGACCCAGTCTTGAAGAAACTTGGAATCAACTTAATCAGGCATAGCTGATGTTTCCCAGCTTGCTGCTGATGTGCTGTGCTAATGAGATGTTATTGCCCAAAGTAATGAAAAGCAGCTGTTTCTTACCTGTAAAGGAAAACTGAGAATTGCTACAGTTCACTGGGAGGTGAGTTTGATAAGATTGTCGTTCTGCTTAGAAAAGTTCACTGCATGTGTTTTGTTCTTGGCCTCTTGGAGAGGCCCAAATAGGGTTCAGTTAATGTGTCTAGAAAATTCTGAATATGCTTTCCTGTTCAAATTGTTTACATACAGGGATTACTACTCTGCTTTGTAGGGATTTCCTGTGATATTATCTGTCTGTAATAGCTGGAAGTTTCAGTCATGTATGTAAATACAAATAATACATTATCACTAAAAAGAAGCATATCAACAGAATAAATGTTTGAGAGACTTTTTGGGATATTTAAGAGATATATGAAATGAAGAGTGTAAGTGTTTAAATTTAATGAAGTTTTAATGAAGCAAATGTCTGAATTTACAGAAAATCACAGCTACTTAATTCCAGCAGCCTACAGACACTTTAAGCCCTTGAGAATGTAGAAATTAGATTTTTAAGAAGCTCTCCTCTTTGTATACTGCAAGCTGTTGAAAAAATAAAGGTATTTATTAATTGCTTATGAACTCAGCACAGGAATCTTTCCTGTGTCAGCACCAAGAAAACAGCATAAGTATATGCCATAAAGATTTGCAAGTCCCATGCAAAGGAAATTGTTCATTTTTTTTTCACCTTTTAATTTTTCATGTGTGTGGTGTATGTACAGTTCTTGCCAAAGTGCCTTTCTCAGAAAATGGAAAGCTTTCTTCATTATTGTTTGTATTTTTTAACCAAATGCCATGAGTCTAGATTGTATCAGAACTGAGTCCCTTAAATAAAATCCTTTCAAACAAAACAAGCAGAAAAAAAATCTATTCATCTCAAGGAGGTTAAATCACATAGAAATAGTTTGAGATTATAGGATGGATCTTGGTGAAGGGGAAGCTTATCTGAGAAGCAGGAGATAAGCATAAAGCCTGCAGTCACAGTGACAAAAAAGGCTTCTGGAATAAGAAAAGATCTCTTTGTAAGTCAAGACATTGTCTGTGACTGACAGAGGAAGAAATAATTTAAACTGCCAAGTATAAGGATTGTTAAGTGTAAAAAGGAGAAAGGATGAAATCAAATATATAGCCAAGGAAAAGGAAATAAGCACAGAATTATTATTTATGTGTTTTACCAGCCCTCAAGTCCATTTTTCAGTGTTTTAGAGGAGTACAATAGCTACATAGCCATATAGTTAATACTGTGTATAATACCAATATATATAATACTGACAGTAAATACGGTTATTCAAACCTGCCTGATAGTGGAGCGACTTTAAAATGCTCATCAGTAACCTACCCAAGTGACCTTTCTTTTTAACCTCTCAGCCTCTGTCCCTAGGGCAAGGCCCATGTGGCTCTCCCCTTAATTTCTAGTGGACAAAAATGATGTTTGGATCACCGCCAGTTGACAACAGGAGGGCCCATACTAGTAGGGAATGTTTACGTTACTTTCTCCAAGAAAATTCTACCTTCTTCCTTTTACTGTGCTGTTGCTTTTTTCCATCATCCAGAGTTACTATATCAAACACACCTGTTTGGGATTTTTCACTTTGTAGTAGAAAGAGAATGTTTGTGAAGGCAGAGAAGGTACTTGCACAAAACCCAAGAGTTGCGTCTTTGCAGGTACAAGAGGCCAGATTATCAACGATGCCAAATTATCTACAAATTATGCATCCAGAGCAGGGGTCAAGAGTAAGATGGACTGGAGGAACAGATGAATTCAATAGAGAGGGTCTTCTGGTTTGAATAACCGTGTATTTATATATGGAGCTGAGTACATTCCAGCAATATGTATGTGATATACAGGTTGGGAAACATCAAGATAATCTTATCTACACATGTTATAATGACTGACATGCTGTAAAACTGACTGTGTATCAACTGCCCAAGTAGTTTTTTCCCTGCTTCATGTAACTTATTCTTCTGCATAAACTGTATTTTTTTCCCCATACATTGAGCAAAAATGGGTTTGCTGATGTTGTGCTTCCTCCGGGAAGAATAAAATTTTGTTTACAAATCTTAGCTGGGTATTGTCCTTAAGCTTATTGAGCATTTAAACCTTAACAGATCACACCACCTTAAGCTAACACCTGGTTTGTTCCATACACTTGTCCTGCATCTCATTTTGAGTGTTCTTGTAGGATTTAAACAATTCCTCTTGTATATAGTATTCAGCTTACTCAAAGCACAAATACTAGCCTGTCTAAGAAAATTTATGACACTGTAAAAATTCTTGGTTGAAGACACAAAGCTGATAAGCGGTCCTAGTCACACAACTTCCAATTACGTTAATTGGACCTGTTTGGCTAAATCTTGGGCTAGCTGATTATTGTAGCTGACATCCAACTGAAATATTCTATTTTCCTTATCTTTGAGTATCTCAAATCTTCTTATTATGCAAATCACAAATCCATTCACACTTCTTCTGGCAAATTGCTGCGCAGGAAAGCATAGCTAATTTAGTTCATTAATCCCTGAAGCGCAAACATCTATCTATCACTTGAGCCAGTTAGACAGTAGGTAGTTTTGTGCTGTATCAGCGTGAGAAACAAGATACTGGTAAATGCACATGAAGTCTGACTGTGATTTGTCCGCTAACACTATGTGAATAACCAAATATGTACAAATTTACCCCATATAATTTTTTTCTGAATTTCTACTTTTCATCCTTGCTAAGTTTGAACTGCTTAATACTCCCAGTTATATTCAGGTGATTTCTTGGAGTTTTTTGTCATTGTTAGTAGTGGCGTTTTGTGTGTCAAGTGTTTTAACTAGTCTGGTACTATCATGTTCAGTGTTTATGTTAAGATTCATAATAATTTTCCTTAGAAAGGACTTTAAATATGTTCACAGTGCTTTGGCTAGGCAAACCTCCTAGCCTGATACACCCAAATGAGGACCTAATTAAATATGCCTCAGCTGGGAAATGCCAGGCACCTGGCTGTCCAGGAGGTAATGCTGTTAGTCCTTTTCTCACAGCTCAGAACCACATTTGGCTGGACACATATTCCTTTACTCCACTTTTGTTCAAGCTGCAAGTGCTAGAAGCTAACCTGCTTGAATTTGCACTGCAGGAGGAAACAAATACATTGAAATACATTTGTTTGTTTGCTCTTTTCTGACATCCCAAAGGGTTTCCAGGCATAAATAAAAATTACTAAAGGCAGTAGTAGAGCAGGGTTCAGGTTGAGGGTTTGAATGATTTATGAGCAAGGACTTTAACAGGGAAGAAGAATGGGCTTACAAAGTGGTTTTAATACACCTTAGGTAGTGAAGCAGTAGACAGCTTGACTTGATGAGCAAGGATGATCCTGACTGAAAGCATCCCAAGACAAAGTATGACCAGGTGTTAATGCCACACTGTGTGCCAAGCTCTGTTTTAAACATAAAAAGCATTTTTCTTTAGAGTCTAGCACAAAGAATTGATGTTCCAAAGGCAGGAAGCAAATCTTTCTCAGCGAAATGCATGTGCAAATGTAAATACAGAAGTCTCTCAACTTCTCTCAGTCTCTCAGCTAAAGTTTGGTCTCTCAACTTGGTGGCAAAGTTCTCTGCAGTTTTTTTGCCAGGATGCATGACTGGCTGTGCAGCATGCATGCCTTTCCATATACACTTCTTTATTTCATCTAAACATTTTCTGGGACAAGATCTGAAATTTAATTTCCCAAGTGTGACTTTCCTTTAAAATTTACATATGCATTTTTTAAGGAAAAATCATCACACTTTTAGCAGCTTCTGGCAACTTTTGCAACTCAGTAGTTAAATCACGACTACTAACCTAATTCTTTATTAAAGTGTCATCAAAAGCTCCAGACATCTAGCTGTCAAAACCACAGTATAGTTTTTTTTAGCACTGACTTTATAGTGACCTTAGATACCCTTTGCTAATCAGGTCTGTTGTGACTGAATTTATTTGCATAAACCACAGCTCTTCCCACAAATATCATTGCCCCATTTCTGCAAAGCTTTAGAGCAATAGTAGTAGCTATTATCATAATGTTCCATTTTAGCACCACAAATGTTGTGGTGGCTTCTGTTATTACCTTAAAATAGTATCTCTTTATGTGCGTTTCTGATAGTGTTTATCAAAGACAAGACATGTAAGACTCAGGGTAATGATTTCAGCTATATAGGACAGGTGATGCAGAAAAAGTGTGAATACATGCACCATCACTTTTAGATCATGCATTTCAATAGGATTTTGAACATAATTTCCTTGCCTATTATTCTTTTCATTGTCACTTTTGTGTGTTGTCCATCATGCCTTTCTTCAAGGATAGCATCGTTAATATAAGGCCTTAGTCTGGTAAGAGGCTAATTACACATGGTTTCAGTAGGTAAACTCTTTACACTGAAGTAGCCAAAGACAACAGCATCAAAGTATGTCACTAAGCTGCAGAAGAGGGTGGCAAAATAGCTTAGGGTTTTTTTGAAACTGTGACTGGCCCGTAATGCTGGCTTTTGTTATTACCTGTTGCTTTGCAAAGGGCAAAGTTGGTATTTAATTTTATGGTAAATAATTCTTAACGATTTATAATTCTTAACTATTTATATTTTTTTTTTACATTTACTTTTCAGTAAATGTATTTTTACAGACACACCAGCTCTTACCACCAAAACTTTAGAAGCTGGACTCGATCCTTGTGGATCCCTTCAAACTCAAAATATTCTGTGCTTCTAAAGCAAAGCTTTGATGGCCTTAGTGAACATGAGAGCCATGTCCCTGGGAGCAGCAGGTGGCAGTGCTGTCTCTGTTCTCCGTTTTTAAGGCACTGCAGTACCACAGCTGGAAGAAGGCATTTAATGAAGAATGTTTAATAGTTCAGGTTCCTGCAAACAGAGGCACTCCTGCTTACGGGCAGTGCCAACTAGTCTCATCAGGGTGGTGTGGACTCCAGACTCTGAACTGTGGCTTTCTCCATGTGAAATTCCTCCAAGTCATGTATGTAGTCATTTGCTCAAGTGTATATAGCAAGGAGTATAGGAGTATTAGGTATATAGCAAAAAGTACAAGTGACTTTTAAATGCTTTTATTTTTAACCCAAGATTTATCTTCCTAAAAGTGGCTGAAGAGTATAGCTTTACTGATTTCGTTGGCAGCATTCCCTGGCAGGCACAGTTGCCACCTATTCCTCCTAGGTGTTCTCAGCAGTAAGTAGAGTAGCAGTGTCAAAGATAGGAACAAGTGTTACTACTGCAATTAGGCTTTACCACATAACTACACATAACTTGACAGAACTAAAAGTCCATCAGGAAGCCAGTAGATGGGATGTCTGGCCATGCCTTTATCTTTTCTGTGTCTGCAAATTCTGCTTGCAGTCCATGGCTCTGAGGTGTGAGACTGGCTGGCTCATGCCAGTCTGCTAGTGGCTCAGGAGCAGGTTGTCTTGCAGACAGAGCTAACCAAAGTTTTCCAAGACCTAAAATTCAAGATTAAAGTTTAAGTAATGTAGATAGCCAGGGGTCCAAAACCATGCTCACCACTTCATGCTCTGCTGTTTATCAGTGCAGGTATGCCAAATAGGACATCTTTACCTGCAAGGAGTGGGAGCAAGACTAGAGGAGGGGCAAGGAAGGGTGACAGCCGCTGCCTTAGCTTGTTTGAGAGTGATGGGAAAAGGAATGGTTTATTGCAAACACAATAAGATAGGAGTAAGCCACAAGACCAGGCCTTCATGATGAGTGTGATCAAAAGCCATTATCCTTTCTTTTTTAATTATATTTTTTTTCTCCTGTATTTTGAACAACCAAGACAAAAGCTGATCCAATAAAAACAAGAAACATCATCTATATGCTCTCTTACTCCAAGAGGACTCACATAAAGGATGAATTAGGCCTCTGGAGTTCAGAGGAAGTAAGATAAAAGGCATAACTATAAACTGAGAAAATAAGTGAAGTAATTTTCTTTGAAAGGATGAGATGTGAATCACTGAGGTCAACAGTTTCAAGACATGTTAAACTAGACGTCTGCATAATCACAAAGTGTTTCTGTCATCTTCTTTATTATGTAAATATGGATATCTGGTTTTATCTTTAATTTTAACTCCTCAAACACTTCATCTGAGTTATCTGATGGGAAGTATATTTAATGCAGTGTCACCAAAATAAAGAAAATAATTGGCCTTTTAACATTACAGCCTGGAAAGACATACCAGTAAAACTGGAAGTTCCCCTCTGAGAAAAACTAAAAGTTATTCCTGTTAGTGAGGGTGTATAATGAAATACTTTTTTTCAGAAGGAGTTTGGATGAAAAGTGTTTTGATGAATTGGCCGAAGAAGTAATTCCTTCTGTAAGGGCAGATGGAAGTGGGAGAAGGAAATGAGCAGAAGACGTTGACCCAAGTTTCACTGCCAGGAATGTGCATCATCCTGCTTTGGACTCAGATGGGCTGCATCTGGTAATGGGATAAACTGACAGCATCAGCACAGATCAGCATTAAGTGAGTGAAATTGAATTAAATGAACACACACACACACAGACCTAGAGGAATTGCAGACCCATCTTATGAATTTTGTTAGCATTTTCAGAGAATCACAGAATAGTTAAGTAAGTCTTCTAAGATCGTTGTGTCCAATTGTTAACCAGATTTTGTTCTTTCCTATTCTGTGTGTCAATTACTATTGCCTTTCCCTTTGAATTATCCTTAATGATACTCACAACTATGTATCACACTGCTGAATCAGGATCACAATGGCTTTAAAAATATGTGACTGACAAAAAAATTTCAGAATAAAAAAAACATGAAGCATAGCAGGGAGAAATACAGGGAAGTCCCATCTGAAGTAGAGGAACTGTTTACAATGTGCTTGCAAACTGCAGCATTCTCACATAAAAATGGAAAGAAGATGCTAATGTTAAAGGGCAGAATGAGGAACAAGTTGAAAAATAAACTATAGTACATGTCACAAGAGGTTGTCAGTGTAGCCTACTGACTAGTTAGCTCACAGAGTCAGTGAGGTCTTTTGAAGCTTCCTCTCCCTCTTTAATCAGTCCCTTTAGAACAAGCAGATCTCAGCTTCAAAGGCAGCAGGGCTTGTCAAAGAAGAAAGCTGCCGCTCCTCAAGCAGCGGATGGCAGCTTTATGTCCCACAGTGGTGGTTCCCATGTGAGGCTGCACAGCATTGGCAGGGTGGGCGTGATTGCACAGCAACCTCTCTGCTCAGATGTCTTTGAAGGGCTGATGCACTCTTCTTGCATTAGTATCGATCCTCTCCATTTGACAGGACTTCCAAAGACATAAAAAGATACTCCATAAAGCATACTTCTTAGCTTGATCCCTCACCTGTGAAGTCTAGATGAATCCATAGACTTGCTGTATTGGAACTAGTTTTGTCTGGTTCTTTAGATAATAAGGTTATCTTAATTAAAGTGATTGGCATATTTTCTTAATAAATGCCTGTAATTTTTATTTTCCTATTCTTCCTACAAGATTTTCCCAGAACTTACCTGCAATAAACTGAGTAGAGAGTTTTGTATAGGAAAGCAGCAGTGTTTAGTTTGTCTATGAAACACTTTGTTAGAGAACATCATTGATAATTACATTTATTGACTCTGGGGAGACATAAGATTAAGTGCATTTTCAGTATTTTCCAAATCTGATTTATTGACTCTGCAGTCAGTCGTTTCTGGAAAAGTTTAGCCCTCAAAAAAAGAAAAAGTCCTTAATACAGCACATCTCTTTTCATCATTTTAACTCCATTTTTCCAATTTCACACTACTGCATTTTAAATGTAAACATCACTTATATTTCAATAAACATTTGTTGTTTGTTATACTTTTCTCTGATATATTAATGAAATTGTGTCTCTCAGTGTACACACTTCCCAGTTGGTGACTCTACTTCCAGTATTTGTGGCTGGATTTCCATTGTGCTTCAGCAGCTACTTGTAAGTGCTGCAATCTCATTTGCAGTCTGAACTATAAGCCTGTGAATCACCTCTGATTAATGACTTATTCTTTTGGGCTTATTTTCACAGTATATATAAGGATCAGCTGTGCCAACCTAGGATGTTTTCCAGAATGCAAAGCAGATCATAAGCAGTGTGTCTGAAAACATGTCCATGAATAGTGTGTTCACTGATGCTTCTCTGGTCTTCAACAAAATGTAAGTCAAACAGCAGTATTAGAAGCTGCCACTGTTCTTTAAAGCTGTATTTCCAAGTAGTATTGACTTCAGGTAGAGCTAATTCAGGCAGAATAGGTGAACTTGGTAAATTGTGAAGTCAGAAAAAAAAGAGAGATGGAATAAATCTCAAGAGATCATCCTCTAATCCATGTCTTCACCAAGGCACGATAAGAACTCTTGGATTAATCCTGGCAGACATCAGTCTAATACAATGGTAATTATTCCAGTGAAGGAAAATCCACAATATTCTTTCGTACAATATTTTAATGTTTCAGTATCTAGTACCCTTCCCGTTACAATAGTTTTTATCACATAAACCAAGATCTTTTTGATAAATACTTATCAGATTTCTTTTTATTTTCTTTCTAAGCAGATACAGCAAAGTTGCTCAACACCCTCTACTACTAAAATCTATAGATTTTATTTCTGTATCTTATATGGAAATACACTTCTACATTAAAACTAAGCCAATCTGAAGATCAACTGCTGCTAAAATGAACCCCCCTACATTTTTCCCCATATAGCTAGCCCATGTGTGACTGTGATGAACTAGTTCAGAGGATGAAATGGAGAAGCATTCAAATGAATTAGAGAATGAGAGAGGATGAAATGGAGAAGCATTAAAATTAGTTTTCTGCTGATTTAGCTCATTGGGTCAAGCCCGAGGGAGGGCATCAAACAAGTACCAGTGATTGGACTGGCTTAGCTGTGATGTGAAATGGAGCAATGTGTCTTTTCTAGGCTAAATAAACCTCCTTGTACTTCCTACAATGGCCATGCTCTCTAAGCCTATTATTGTTCTCCAAAGTTTCTGTATCTTTTTCATACATGGAGTACTTAACACGTTTCTGTATCCAAAGAATGTTTAAAATGTAAGATTCAGTTATGAGTGAACAGGCCATCACAAGAGTAAAACAGATTAGTTTTTGTTCATATGCTCTTCTGCCTGTTTTTCCATGCCTAATTCGTGTGTGTGCTATTACTGTGACTTTGCCTGTCATAATTGTGTTTACAAGGTGGATGGATAAAGAGAAGTGTGTCACCCTGTACCGAGCTTTTTCAGTTTAAGGAAGGTAATTCCAGGCTGCACCCTTCCTTAAGTGATCACTGCTCATGTGGCCATCTCATCATGCTTAATTTTAACTTAACACATCATCGAAATTCCAGAACAATCTCATGCAACAAGGTGGGTAAGAAAATTTCCCTTGTTTCCTTCAGTGTTGCCTTGTGTTGCCTGACCTACATTGAGAGTAGGCACATGACAGATTCTCAGTCAGTCTTTTATGTAATAAGAACTCTTTGGGGGTTAATGGCTGCATGCAAGTATAATTTTGTGGCACTCTAAAGGAATAAGATGTTAAGATTTGCTGTATTCTGTCTTTTATGTATTTATAAATAATTTATATTTCCCATGGTATGGATTAACTCCTGATTCGTATTCATTTATTTCTCTCAGCACATGATGTAGAGTCTTGAAGCATTTGTTTTTTGCTTTAAAAGCCATCCCCACCTGAAACCATATAGTCAACTGAGAATTTAAGTTTTTACTGTAATAGTTTCTCACTCTTATCATTGTGAAAATATGGAAAATAGGAGCCCAAGGATACAGAAACAGCAGAGTTAAAGCAATAGAAGTCCCAAAACTATGCAATCTTAAATCCCATCAATTATTAACGGGTGTGAGGTTGGAGCCTGTGCTAAGGTGTCTGCTGTGGATGAAACCCATGCTGTAGAGAAGGGTGCACCAATGATGACTCCATCATTGACTCGTATCACACGACAGACTGTGGTAACCTGTGTGTTGCTTTATCCTGTCTAACCAGATCCTGAGATGAGATGAGTCTGAGATGAGTCAGCTTATTCAGAAACATTCAGAAATGCCTGTTCTGAAAGTAAGGATTGCTGGGCTTTCTTGTCCTTTCTGTGAAGGCTATCATGAGGCTGTCGAGTATAGGAACAAGAAAAGCCCATGAGCAGTCTCTGGATACTCGGGGATGATGTGGACGATGGGAACTTTTTGAGCCAGCTCTCTCCACTACAGGCTTTTTGTGGTGTAATGATATGGAGGAAGGAACTCTACCCACCTTCATATGCTGCTCACCCTCTTGTAAGAACATTTTGAAGGCTGTCTTTCCACGTCTTTACAGGAAGTTCTCAGGGACCAACCACACTTTGACTCTGGCTAGAAGCAGATTCTCCAAAAAAACATCTTCCTTCCTCAATGCTGCACTTTTTTTTCTTGAACATGCCTGCAAGTCCAGATCCTGTGTCAGAAGCACCCACCATAATGGAGATTATTTGGTCTGAAGACTTGTGGGACAGGAGAAAGAAATGGTCCCACTGCCACTCCAACACTACTGACAGCTCCATCATGATCTCATTCCAGCAAGCATCACACAGTCTGAACCAAAGATCACCATTTTCCACCCTCAGTGTGGCATCCATGCTTAGGAAATAAACTGGAGCGGACTTTTTTTAGAAAGTTACGAGAATTTGGCATCCTGCACTCTTTTCAAGGAAGGAAGGACAGACAGATGGACAATTTCTCCATGTAAAGACGGGATATAAGAGGAAGCAATAAATAACACAGCATATTTAGCATGACCATAGACCTACCAATATTATTCACTTGGAGTCAATGACAAAGCTCACCCCACGTCTGACTCTATCTGGAAGAAGCATCAGATTAAATGATAATGTATTCCATACAATAGCCATGAATAAATACTTTCTTTCTTCCTTAGCCATGGTTTCTTTCCCACCTTTTCCATCAAGACAGAGAGTATGCAGAGGTCTGACCACAAGCCCTTTCTCATTCTTCCATGCCCTTGACCATTTCCCCTTTGCTGACCTCCAGTCTCAAGGAGGGTTTCACAGCACATGTCCTCCTGGGACACAGGAAAGAAATCCAAGTTTGGATGCATGGTGCAAAATTGCAAACTTTGGAGCACATGCCTTAACAAGTGTCAGCTAGCAAAGATACCTGTACCTATAGGAAAAGACTGTGGGTACCATCAGTGTGTGAGAACAGCCTGATCATGGGAAGGAATGATGTACTTGGCATTTTTGGTTTGATTTGGGGTTTCTCTTCTCAGCCACATCTCAAGAGCAGCCATCAACATGTTCCAGATATGCCGAACAGCTGGACACAGCCCCTGTGCATATTTCAAGTTGCCCTCTCCTGTGCAGAGGGTCAGGAAGAAGGAAGCCAAATGCTGCCAGCAAGGAAAATGAGGGCAGACAAAAAGCCATATAACTCTGGCTCAGGGAAACATTCCAAGAAGCCTATTTTAGTGCCTGGCAAGGGCCAGCATATGCTGAATGATCAGAAACCACAAGTGGACTATGGCAGAGAGTGTGAACCTTACTGTGATGCCAAGCTCAGTACTGATTTAGGCTCCATTGCAGAAGCTCTCTGTGTCAGCTGGTTACTCCTCCATCAAACAGCTCTGTATACATTGCCCTGAACCTGAGTGTACCAGCTCCTTCTAAAACACTGGACTGGAGCAGTTGCCTTTCATTTCATGGAGGTAAGTTAGGGTTAGGGTCTCAGCCTGCGACTGCTGAGGGGGGCATGAAAAGTTAGGGCTAGTTCTTCCTTTCCAGGCAGAAGGGATTTCTTAGCTTCTCAGCAGCACAGGGAAATTCAGTGCTTCTCAGCCTGGGAAGAGGAGACCTGGGAGGAATCGGGACCTTAGAACATGGGAATATATAAGGACTTGGGGGTCTCTTTCTTCCCCTTCTTCTTTTCCTTTCTCTTTCTTTTCTTTCCCTGCCCCCCAAGAATGTGCTTTTCCAGCATCCTCATAAGACATCATGTTTTATTCTCATATAGTCATATATTTTCTCTTTTCTCTCCTCCTTCACTGTTACCACCCACCTTCACTAATTGATTTTTACTGGAGAGGCTTCCCAAATTGGCATGGAGTAGAAGAGCATGGGGAAATTGTCACAGGAAGAAAAGGGGCAGTGCAGAGCTGAGCTGGGCTCACAGGTAGGAGGTTGTCCTGTTGGCAAGGATAGCAAAACAAGACAGCAGGAAGCTGCAGGAAAATCTACTTCTCATCATCAGCTCCCTTGTCCCTCCATAGGAGCCCTTCCTTTGGCAGCAGCAGCCGCAGAGGAACACAGAAGCACAAAGCATCAATGGGTGGATCAGACTAAAAACACTCAATTTATTTTTTCTTTCATAGGGAACACAGGCAGCAAAGGTTGCGTGTAACTTACGCCTCACTGCAATTGTGCTTGCATTTTAGGATGTGCCATAACATTTCAATATTCTTTCATATGTGGCTCATTTAATTAGTTGGGGGAAAAAATATGTTTCCTCTCTCTTTGGACTCACTCCCACCTGAGTTTAGTAGAATATCATACCCACTCAAGGAAAGAAAAAAGGAAAATAAACCCCCAAAGAAAAGAGAGACTTCAAAACAGACTTCAAAACTGCCCAATTTCATAAAGAATGAAAATAGCCAGACTGCAGAAACTGAGAAATCTTCTAATTGTGGAAAGCTGAAATAAGAATGGTTTATTTCCTTATTATATAAACACCAAAATCATACTGCTGACATTGTACTTATGCAAATCAGTTACCAAAGTCAGGAGGGTAAGCTGTGTGAATTGCTGGTATCAGTAATACCATCTATACTTACTGAATATGACCTTTTAAAAAAAATGCAAGACTCACAAACATTGTATTATTTTCCTTACAGCTCACTCTATTGCTCATGCATCATCTATGGCCACACAAGGAGGGACATCTTCGAACTACAGCAGGGAGGGAAAAGGTAAATAAAATACTGTCCACTACATCTGACAGGAGGTTTCATTTTTAGATGAATAGTTTTAAACCCTGCTGATGCTGAAGAGTCAACATGGGTGATCATTACTATCCTTTTGTGAAAGTAATTATTTTTCTTGATTTTTAATTCTTCCTGCATCTGGTTGAATCTGCTATACTGAAGATGAGTAATCATAGGGAAAAAATAGTGTCATTATAAATACTAAATCACAAAATTCTTCAAATGCTACTTATGTAAAAAGGACCAATTTAAATCAAATCATTAGCTTCTGCTTAGATGTTAAATTAGGAGTGTAATAATGTAAATGTTGTATGTATTCACAGCTCTTGTCTTCAAATTTAACCTTTCTTCCATTTTTGCTGTTATTTTTCCCTTTTATAAATGTTGGTATAATTAAGCCCATTTTGTCCTTAAAGGTGAATATACAATCACAGTTAAGAAATCCTCAGTATGTTTTACAGCCTGAAAAGTAATATTCATTCTTACAACTAATAACTACCATGACATGTTTTATAATTGCTCCGTAAATCAGAGACTGCTGCATTTAAAGTGCAATTTTAGGCTGTTTTGCAATGTTGGCAGTTTTGAAATATATCAGGATGGAAAATGCATGATCTAGCTAGCTCCAGTCACAGATGAGGGAAAAATAATCTTTCTCCAGTTGTTGGAGTGCCCCAAAAGAGATGCTCGAGAGCAGCAACATGTGTCACTCATGGGATACCCAGGCTGCCTCAGGAACCTCAGTGAGGGCTCCTTGTCCTGAGCAGGTGTTGCTGTCCAGCAATTAAGAGGAGGGGGAAGAATCAGCCCATGGCACGAGCTTGCAGAATAAGCAATCCATTAGCAACAAGTACTCTGCAGCTATTTTAATGTGATTCACTGCTGAAATCTTTCCGAGGGTGTTATGTTTGGGAGGGACTAAGCTGAGAACAGGTGAGCAAATGTCTGAGGTGAAAGCAGGAGGAACAATTCTGCTAACTCACACAGCATATCCCAGGGCCTGTCTCAAGTCTTCTGCAGCTGCTGAAGGTAAATTATGGACTCCAACAAAATTAGGTGACTTTTTTCTCCCAAAGCCTGTTTCTCTTGGAAGAAAATTACACACAGAATTAACAAGGTTGGAAAAGACTGTAGAGATCATAAAGTCCAACCTTTTACCTAACTTAATCTATCCAACACCAATCCATCATCTAAACCACCTAGATCATCTAGACCATGTAAACCATTTAAACCATCTAAACCATACCACTAAGTTCATCATCCAACCTATCCTTAAACACATCCAGGGACAGTGACTCCACCACCTCCCTGGGAAGCCCATTCCAACGGGAAATCACTCTCTCTGTGAAAAAGTTTCTCCTGATATCCAACATAAACCTCCCCTGACACAGCCTAAGACTGTGTCCTCTGGTCCTGTCACTGGGAGCCTGAGAGAAGAGACCGACCCCCGCCTGACTACAACCTCCTTTCAGGTAGTTACAGACAGCAATAAGGTCACCCCTGAGCCTCCTCTTCTCCAGGCTGAACAACCTCAGCTCCCTCAGCCGCTCCTCATAGGGCTTGTGCTCCAGCCCCTTCACCATCCTCGCTGCCCTTCTCTGGACACATGGGGGAAATGATCAATCTTTCCTGAATGTGTTCCTACAGGAATATCCCAGTTATATCTGGTACCTCTATCTTACAGCTCATTTAAGCAAACCAGCGCCTTACAAGTTTAAATGAACATTGAGGTCTTGCCTTTAGGAATAGCACTGCTAATTTAGGAAGGCAAGAAGGACAGTGTAATGTAGACCTGGTGCATTGACTTGTAGCAACCTTTAGCAGAATATGGCCAGGCATTTCCAAGCTTTGCCGTGGGGAATTTGAAAAAAGGAAACAAGAGTGATGTTAGCTTCTCAGAGATTGCATTGCCATTGCCACTAGTTGTGCAAGTAGGTGAATAAGAGAACTACTACAGGCTAGAAATTTCTATAATTATACATTTCACGGTGCAATCATTGCCTATTACATTTGCTGCGTTTTACTGCTGTCTGGCTCAGTAACTGCTGTTGGGGTGAACATGGGAAAATAGGCTTGAGGAAGGAGACTATAATGATAGTGGTACAGAATTACAGGATCCCAAGATTTATGACTGTAGGGCTGGTAATAGGTTTTATATCAAGCTACTAGATCATGCTATTCTAGAGCATGTGCTAAGATTCTCACATTTTTACTGTACTTAAAATATCCCAGTAGAGGGGAAAGGAGCACTTAAAAGTTGTTTGCAGACCCCCAGAAACAGCAGAGAACATTGGAATCTGCCACCTGCTTTTTCATCTTAGCACAGACCATGAACAAAGTTACTTTTTAAAAGCTGGCTTAGAGGAAAGGAAGCCTGAACCCTGTATTTTGTCATAACCTTTTGTATTTCTTTAGAACAAAAGGAACATAAGGCTAGAGCCAAAATGGTTTTCAGTGGCAAACATACAGCTTGCAGGTGTGGGCAGAGTTTAGCCTAAAATAACTGGAGGCAAAAGAAGGAGAAAAGCAGCTTAAAAATGTGATGTCAGCAGGAGAAAATATACTCTGTGGGGCATTGGTTTTCTGAAGTCTTGTTCTGTAATCAACACTGCTCATTACTGTAGATGTGCACAATGTTGCAAATGGCATTTGGAAGAGCATTTTTTGTCTTTCCACCATGCTCACTAGTTAACAAATTGCCCAAATTACTGGCCCATGCATATTGTGTCAGAGGAGAGGAAAGCTGCAGATTCCCTTTGTCAAGGTGGACAGCCTGTACCAAACTCTCAGTCACTGATTTTCAACCTTCTTCTGTGTAGACCCCTAGGAATTCTCCTGTGGAGGTACAGGACTTTGTATAGAGATCATCCTGCTTTCCTTTCCCTCACAGTCTACAGCGTACGCCTGAATCTGAGGTCTGCAGACCACCAGTTTGGAAATTGGTCTCCCAAGCAATTATGTGCATTTACAGTTTCACTTCATTCTTTTTTTTAATGAAAAGTCGCTTTTTCATAATATCTCAGTTCACTCCTTATACAGTACTTGTTATTGCAAAGCTTGGGACAAGCCATCCTGCAATCAAGGAGGAAGTGACCACAAATCTGAGGTCAGCTAGCAGCATGTGAACACACATCAAATTGCAAGGCACATCACAAGTTCTGGCTCCCATATGAATTCACTTTGGAATCTCATCGTGGAATTAAAGGCTGCTGGACCTCTGTCTCACTTGAGGATGAGGAAGAACTGAGAAAGGGAATGGGATTATAAATGATATCCCAAAGGTAAAGGAAAAAGATGACTGCAAAAGGACTGACTTTAGAGTTCAAATATATTTTTGTTAATATGTAGTTGTTTCATGGCCAAACACTGTCACAGGTTGCTCAGAGAGGCTGTGGAGTCTCAGTCCTCAGAGATATTCAACAGTACTAAACAGCCTGCTCTGGGTGGCCTTGTTATAACAGTCAGGTTGGACAAGATGATCTCTGGGGATCCTTTAACCACAGCCACTATGTGATTCTACGGTTTTGGAATGTAAATGCTTTCTTCCATTTATCTGAAGGGAAAAACTAGCTAAAAGAACAAAATCTTTCCCTTTTTCAGTCCAATAGCATTGACTTTTATCAACTTTTTTTAACATTGCCAACCTTGTCAATGTAAGCAATCCTGTTAATATGGGCTGGATTTTATCAGTACCAAAGGTAAATCTTCAGCACATCCAGTCTACCTCTGAGGTTTTCCTCAGTGTAGAAATACAGGGGACAAGGAAGAAGCACTGATGCACATTATAATTCTCCCTCTTCAAGGGGTCAGGATTTGGCCAAAGTACACATTTCACCCAGGAACTAGGAAATGTGCTGGGGTGTTTTATGTAAATGCAAGTTTTGCATGCATGAATGAGGAAACTGTGGCATGCTCATAGACAAATGTGTGGGAATAGGTTTAGCAGCCATGCTGAACAGCTGCTGATATTCAAAAGAAAGACAAGATTTAAAGGGTTTAAATGGAAACCTGCACGTAATGCAGGTTAGCCTGTACAAAATTATATATGTGTTTGTAGGACTGGGGTTTAGGAGTTTTGGGCCTCAGGCTCTTTGCCTCTGTCCATGAATGCTTCT
Source organism: Serilophus lunatus (assembly GCA_013399895.1). Lineage (NCBI taxonomy): Eukaryota > Metazoa > Chordata > Aves > Passeriformes > Eurylaimidae > Serilophus > Serilophus lunatus. Next base: position 306,972 of record VXBA01003369.1, read on the forward strand.
ATCATTTAAGGCACCCCGTTACCCAGTGCAATTACCAGCATCAAGTTAAGCACCTGAAGATGACTTCCAAAAGTCAAACTGGCTAAAAGCATAGGTGAAATAGGCAAATGTCTGAGTTAGATCTTGCTGGGGACCAGGTAATCCCCTCTCCTCTCTATTTACCTGTCTGTGCCCTTCTAAAATTTCACTGCATATTGCTAGTCCTACTCCTCTCTACCTGTGCTTGTGCTGCTAGATTTAATTTTGCATTTCCAAGGGAATGAAATTCAGTTAGGCCTTACAGCTGAGAATCGCTGATCTGGCTTTGGAGGCAGTCTGGACCAGCTCAGAAAAGGGACTGCTCAGCATCACTGCAGTTGCAAGAAGGACTATGTATCCATGTGAAGGGAGAGGATGTAGCCTGACACAGGATCTTTTAGGAATGGTTAGAACCACTTAATGCTTAACTTCCCCTGTAGACGCATGCTGTTCTCTACCTGGAAGCACTCAGGAGTGAGACACACACACAGAATTAACAAGGTTGGAAAAGACCACAGAGATCATCAAGTCCAACCTTTACCTGGCTTAACAACCTATCCAACACCAATCTAACATCTAAACCATCTAAGCCATGTCACTAAACCATCTAAACCATATCACTAAGGCTTTATAGATAAGGCTTTATAGAATTATTTGAAGCTATTCTGAGTAAAGGGCTGCGGTTCCTAGCATAAATTTTAGGTAGCACTTCAGCATGGAAATGCAAGACTGCAATTCTGAGAAGATTTGACACTGTGTTCCCTAATCCAAGCGGTTCCCAAGCTTCAGACAGACATTATTTACATATTTCAGAATTATTCAGTGGCCCCTAGGTATGCTTCTCTGGAGGTCTGCTCCCTTCCTGATGGGATGGGCAGATATTTCTCACTCACTATCTATCATTAACACATTCATGCTGTCAAAACACTACTAAGTGCCAAGAGCTGCCTTAATCCAATTTATGGTCTGAAATTCTTTCATTTCCCATGTCTGAATTGTACGTATTTTAGATGAGACATACAGCAAAAGAAGAAAAATTAGCCTAATGAGCAACAGGCTGTTTAAGCTAAAACGGCCTTTGCCATCCTGCAGTCCAGGCTGATTGCTTTCCCAACCAGCAGAGTTATCCATGTGATTCCATAGACCTCTCCACACTACCAAATTTAAGACGCTTGGTTTAACATATCAGTTTCTACCTGGTAATAAAGTATTGCATATATCAAGTTACACAACGTGTGAACATGACTGGCTAAGTCCTATCACACAAGTCCCAGCAGTTTATGGTGCAATGAGTCAGAGGAAAGTTGAAAGTGAAGAAAAAAGAACATTTGCAGGCAGAGGAGGAAATGGGCAGGACAAGATGAGCAAGAAAAAAAGCTTAATATTTCTTCCCCCACCCCAGACAGATACATATAAATAGTGAAAGAGTGATTTCCCTGATCACTGGCCACCACTCCCTTGCTGGGTCTCTCTGGGACCTCGTGACATCCCTGCAAGATGTGGGCAAAGGTACTGTCTTGTTTCTTTGCACTGTAAGAGGCACTTCTCTGTTTAAGCTTTTGCATCTTCACTCACGTGTACGTCACAGTACAGGATATGTGGTTCACCTGCTTTAAACTGCTTGTAACTGGTTTCTCAAGATAAGCCTAATGCTTCAGTACAAGGCTGAGTGAGAACTTGTCTGTATTAATGGGTACAATTCTGGTCACCATTGCTGGAATAAGAGGAATCCAATGTGAATAACACAATGAAAAGATATGAGCATAAAAGAATTGAGTCCATCTTATAAATCAGAGAACAGCACAGTTTTGTTTGTTTACCTTAGCAAAATGAAGGTCAAAAGGAAATATTATCACTCTGTGTGGATATGTGCAGGGGAGTAAAGAAAGGGGAAGGATTATGGGAAATGGAAGAAGATAATTTCCAAAGAGAGAGAAGGTATATATTCAGTAATGCCAGTATAAAAAAGAAACTGTGTGTATCGACTGATTGTAAATAACTTATTCCTCTACACAGGGACATTTCTGATGCTCCAAGAAGGGAAGATTAGTTTCAAACATAGATACTAACAGCAGTTCACAGCTCCAGACAAGAAACAGGTTGAATTTGCCTAACAGGTTAATGCTTAATAGGAGAGGAAAATAAATACATATCATTTCAGATCGGCAGGATTCAGGAACAAGGAGCCACTGCTTTTCAAAGAGGCAAGATCTTGCCTTGGAGAAAAGCTGGGACTCCAGCTGAGAGTGAATTCAATGGAAGCTGGAAGCTATGAGCAACATGTGCAAAGTAGGGCTGCCAAGTCCTTCCTCCCACTGAGCTCTAAGCTCGGCAAGATTTGAGATAGTAATGCTGCTAATCAGGGAGATGAAATCTTGCCTCCTTATGTGGTAGTCGTTGCACTGGCTTGAAAAGCCACTTTCCCTCTGATTTCAATAGCAATAAGAAGGTGCTGTGGAAAGACAGATGCTTTTTACTTCCATTTGTTTTGTGCGTGTGTGTGTGTGAATAGTTATGGTAAAGAGAGAGAGAGAATTAATCTTGTGAAGTTATAGCACCTGCAGTGCATATTCTCAAGGACTCAGGTCAGGGAGAAAAGAAATTCAGAACAGAAAAGGATAATGATGAAAGTAAAAAATAAGTATAAATAACACAGTTGCATTTCTGTGAATAAAAAGAGGAAGAATCCAAACATGAGTTATGCCAATGCAATTCATATAAGCAGGAGCAGGGCAACAGAAATGGCCAGCATGCTAAACAGTAGCCCAAAACTGAAAGCAAAAAAAAGAGGAAAGAAAAAAAAAAGAGTTTACTTTAAATATAGATAAATATCTACTTCTTCTTTTTCTTTGCTTTTTTCCCTTCCCAGACAATTACGGGAAATTTTGCCAATGTGATTCATGGTTTGAGTGCAAATCACTTGACAGACCAAGTAATTCAGAGAAGCAAGCGAATGATTCTGGATACTCTTGGAGTGGGGCTTCTGGGTACCAGCACTGAGGTCTGCCACAAAGTGACACAGTACAGTAAGGTAAGGTGTCTGGCATCTATAGCACACTCTAAGGTTTAGCTTTAAGAAAAGCAAAGGGAAATTTGGGCTATAAAAGGGAAATTTTGTCACGGGAAAATTTTTTTGTGGATGGAAAGAGAAACATGATATTCTTCCCACTGGAGACAGGGAAATTTCAGTGCTCGAGTTATTTTTCAGTCTGGATGGACAAGAGTTGGTATATCAGTCTGTATGCTAAGATCCCACTCTGCAAGCACAGTTAATTAAGAATCCCTTCTTTTCTTTCGCCTATGGGATTTTATTAAAAACATCACTTACCATCAGCCTTGCAAATTAAGTGACTGTTTAAAGGGATGAAGGATTAGTAATGGGTTACTTCCAGCCCATAAAACATAATTGTTGACTGAGGTACATTAGCCATCTTTCTCCTCTAGTTTTGCTCTCCTCAAACAAGAGAAGTACTTGATCCTTAGAAGAAGCCCTTCCAACACAAGAGTGCATGAATAAGGAGGAATTTAGCCCACTGTTTGATTGTTCAGACCCGCTTAGTTGGACTCTTGCTCCAGAGCAATGTATGCCACGGAGAACATTCCTTTCCAAATCATGGTTGTTTATGCCCTTTTATTCAATTAGCAGCACCAGGAGGCCATCTATCATTTACTCAGGGTCTTACTAAAACAAAGAAAACTAAAACCTTTAACTGGACATCTTCCCCAACAAGATGATGACAGGCCTGTCATCATTTAGGTTGGACTTGATGATCTCAGAGATCTTTTCCAACATAACTGATTCTGTGATTCTGAGGGCACTCTCAGTGGGTGGTGAGAAGGGACATCAATGGCTAGAGGTTTTGTGAAGGTACTTAGTGGCCAGGTGGATAGTGTTGATCTGTCCCCTGAGCTCTGTTTGAGTGGAATAAGACAACAGGAAACTGAGTTTCTTCTCAGACCTTCTGAAAGAACAGTATTTTTCCCATAAAAAGGAGCAGTTAAGTATCAACAGGGTATGGTCTGGTCTTGGTTACATCAGAGATACAGCACAAATTTATCCTTAAGTTCAGAACTTTGAATTAACTGATGTCAATTTGTTTCAGATCTACAGCTCAGATTTATCCAGTACCATCTGGGGCCACTTGGATTTCCGACTGCCTCCTCTGTATGCAGCTTTTGTGAATGGAGTGGCTGTAAGGGATGCTCTTTCGTTTGCTCTCAAATCACACTAATTGATGCCATTCTTGCTCTAGAGAGAACAGAATGTTCCAAAAAGCTTATTCTGAAGCCTGCTACAAAACTTTCCTAGACTGTTCTCCTTACATGCTTCAGTTTTCTTCCAATGAGACTGAGCTTAAACTATAATATATATCTGATCCAACTCCACAGCATCCCTTACCTTTAATGTGGGACCTGGGGCTGTTTTCAAAGGTCAGAACTCTACAACTTGTTATAACCTTGCTATAGCTGCTTAGAAAGAGACACTCTAGCTGTCGCTGATTTCACTGGGATCCAAATTTCATGCCAACTGGCAAAGTATTCTTACAGAAAAACACAGACAGATGTACATATAGATAAACACGTATGTAATATCACATGCCAATTTAATCCTCAGTTACGCAGTTTGCAAAAGCCAATTATACATTTTGGATACATACTTTCTCATTAAAGCAGTAAGTGACTCCCCAGACATTTATCTAAATTTGGATTGAGGCTGAAACCATTTGAAATTGAAAGATGCACAAGAGGTGTGGTAGACAAATTTGGCAATTATGCAAAACTAGGGAAGGTGACCAACCAAGGCAATGGTAATATTAAGCCTACTTAAATTAGTGTGACAACAAAAGCAGAGGTCCAATTTAACAGCTCATTTCCAATGCAGGGAAAACTATGTTTGAAATGAGATCTGATTCCTCTCAGCTCCTAGCAGTCCTTGTGGTATTCAAATCTGGCTGTTAGCATGTACATGATCATTTCAGTTTACATCTTGGACATAAGTCAATTATAAGCACTTACTGAAGACACCAGAAACACAGTCTACCAGGTTTTGGGCACAACTTCCCTTATCCTGCACTGCAGGACATCTTCCCAGATAACATCAAAGATTTTCAAGGTGGAAACTGGTTTTTTTCTATCTGTTCAGAAACACAGTCTTCAGAAGTGCATATTCTTGGTATTACAGGGCAAAACCTGAGCACTGGGGAGCCTGACCACCTTCCCAGTTTGTTCTGAAATAACACATGGGGGAATAGATGTGAAAACTTAGTTTTTGAAGTATTATTATGCTATTAGAAATGCTGTCCTTGGTGCTGTCAGGTCCTTGGGGGTTCTCAAAACTTTGAGGGGGAGGGAACATGTTGGATAAGTAGTACATTACAAACACTGACTGCACTGCTGGGAGCTGTCTGCTACCAGAACAGCAGTCATATGCCATGCTGGGAATGCCCAAAATCTTCCTAAGCAGCTGGGCTTTTGGCATGGTCAAGAGAAGGCACCACTTGGGATACTTTCTCAGGCTAAGCAGACAGTCCCACTATTAAGAATGTAGCTTTCTCCTACTCCCAACAACTTGAGGGAGTCTGGTTCCTTGTGTGACAGGTCTTAATTCGGTGTGCTGAAAATTCAGGGTAAAGTCTCCTCCACATTTGCAGGCTTGTGCCTGTTGCTTGTGGATGGTCGCACTAGGGAAGTAGTTCTGATGATAAAACTTGCATTTGGCAGTATGGATTCAACTGCTAGAGCTGTACGGTGTGAGTCCTAATGGCAGAATCAGTCAGAGCACTGGGGAAGTAATTTCTTTATATTTCATTGTGTTTTGGGAGAGGTGAAAATTCACTGTTCACATGGTGGACCTAGAACTGCTGCTTTAATTATACCAGTCTAATTAAAACAACAAAAAACAATTGCAGGAAAAAGGAATCATTGTCATACTGGTTTTAGGCTGGTGAAATTGGAATCAGAATTATATTCCTTTGAGGCAAGGTGTCTATTGCATTGCCACTTCTCAGGGACAAGTGCCATGTTGAGAGTAAAGGACTTTAAAGACGTTTAAAAGTTTACTTTCTAAGGAAAATCTAGTTCTTTGGTACTTTTTTATACCAGGTACAGTAGTTTCATTTGACTGAGCCAAACTTGCCAAGTCAGAGTTTATTTCTAACGACAAATCAATGCTTCTCTTTCCATTAGGTGCACTCAATGGATTTTGATGACACCTGGCATCCAGCCACACACCCATCTGGGGCTGTGCTCCCCGCTGTGATTGCACTCTCAGAGGCCTTTCCTCAGAAGAAAAAAATCTCGGGTCTTGATTTACTCTTAGCTTTCAATGTGGGAATTGAAGTACAAGGCAGGCTGCTGCACTTCTCTGGTGAAGCCAGGAATATTCCAAAAAGGTACTAAGAAATATTTCAACTAGAAAGTTGAGTGGAAGGGGGTTTTTTTCTCAGTGTTAATATACTTAATTAGTTATATGTCAGTTAAAATACAGATGGCACAGTTATTCATGTTTTCTATGCTGTTTGTCTGGAATTTTAGGAAAAATTAAGTGTAAATACACTTACTTGACTCATGTTTTAGTTCATAGGTTTCCTTTTGAAAACATTGGCCAATTCACAAGAAGGAGGTAATGATCCCCCTACTTATAAAAAGCAGCAGCAAAAGGGCAACATTTAACAGTAGAAATCACAAATGCTCACAAATACATATGAACATTCCTCACTTGCAAACAGTGGCTTGCTTTCAGCAGAAAGGAATGATGGACTCAGAGCAGAGTCCAAGAAGATGGGGTGTGCTTAGGGGAAAGCTTTGAAGTATGGGATGGCCTAGTTGTCTTCTTGCTATTCTCTGTGTGTTCTACCAGTTTTGTTGCAAAACTAGGTCAGAATAACAAAACTTGCCTCCCCGATATGTGTAATTTAGAGGTGACTATAAATTATTGTAGATTTATAATACTATATAAATTTAAATTATGATAATAAATATATCAATTTTAAACATAATTTATAGATTACTATAAACTGTGATGTTTTTGCCATTGTTCTGTTCAATATTTTTTGAACTATGAGCAGTTCTAGGATTTGTATTGTTTTCTGAGGAGGACCTATTGCAAGTGGGACTATTCCAGTTTAACTTGTTCCTGGGGAAAAGTGACAACTCTTTCCATTAGGTCCTGCATACAAATTCTGAATGTGTGTTTCATTACGGCCCAATCTGTCTTCCACAGCAGTGAACAGAAAACTTGTGTATACAGTGAATTCAGGTGGATTTTTGAAATTTGGTAACGAAGATATTTTTGTTCTCTCAGGTTTCACCCACCAACTGTGGTTGGTACAATGGGGAGTGCAGCAGCTTGTGCTAAACTCCTCGGTCTTGACCAGCTGGGATGTAAAAATGCCTTGGCTATTGCTGCCTCATATGCAGGTGCCCCACTGGCTAATGCAGCAACCCAAACAAAGCCCCTCCACATCGGCAACGCTGCCAAACATGGACTGGAAGCAGCTTGCTTAGCTTCACAGGGCCTTCAAGGAAGCAAACAGATCTTGGACATGGAGTCAGGGATAGGTGCATTTTATACAGATTATAACCCACAGACTCTGCCAACCTTGCACTCCTATCCCTGGCTGTTGGACGAGCAAGATGTGGCCATCAAACGCTTTCCTGCTCATCTCGGAACCCACTGGGTGGCTGACGCAGCATCTTCCCTTAGGAGGAAGCTTGTGGAGAGCAGCGACGACTTGCTTCCCCTTGGTAAAATTGAGAAAGTCATTCTCAAAGTCCCCAAGGTCGAATATGTGAACAGACCCAGCCCAACCTCAGAACATGAAGCACGACACTCCTTCCAGTTTGTTGCATGCTCTGCTTTGCTGGATGGCAGCATGTCGGTCCAGTCCTTCACTGGTGAGAATATTCAGCGGCCAGCCTTGCAGGAGCTTCTCTGCAAAACACAGCTGGAGCACCCTCCTGATAACACACCCAGCTTTGAGAGTCTTTACTGTGAAGTGAGTGTCACACTTCAGGATGGCAACACGATTAGTGACCGCTGCGATACTTTCTATGGTCACTGGAGGAAACCTCTGGAAAAGGAGGACTTGGAGAAGAAGTTTCAATCCAATGCCCTCAGCGTCTTGCCTGCAGAAGCCACAGAAAGCATTATAGAGACCGTGTACAATCTGGAAAGACTAGAGGACTGTTCTGTGTTAAGTACATTTCTATCAGGACAGTCAGCTCGAGAGCTCTGGTCTTTTGAATGTTGCAAAGGACAGCTAGATGCTGTTCACAAGGCAAATACAAAATTCAGGACAAACTCTTATTCAGTGACTTAAGCACTTTTAAATAAGACTTCTGTAACAAAAGAACCATGTTCAGTCCAATACCAGAGGTTCTGACTAAGTAAATAATTTAGCGATTATGTGCACAGCTCATTCAGGCTGCACAGATCCTCTGCTGGCACAGCCAACTTCAGCTATCTTTGTACTTCTAGAGGCAGAGCATTCGCTGCTTGCATGCCACACAAAAATTTCCCTGCTCTTCTGCCAAAAATCTATGCTCTGCTTCTCCTAAATAACTCCATATAGGAAATCCAAATTCTGGAGGAGTATGGAAATGCTGTGTCCATGAAAAAATCACTATTAGATGGACAGAGAATAAAAAAGCCTTTATATATATATTTCTGTAGATTTATCTCTACAGCCTCCTACAAGAAGCCACCTGTTACATGTAAGCTTTGAGCTTGTGCTAAAATAAACACGGCACACGTACAGAGTAGTAGCACTTGATACTCTGCAACGTCAGGCTTCACTCTAACCATTGGCCTTGCACTGATGAGGTTAAAGGCCAGTGCCCATGGTGACCACACCAGCTGCCAGCAAGAGGAACAAGTCAACACTCCTTGTCATGAAAGCCATCTTTTGGCTTCTCTGTGGAATAGGCCTTTTCCTGCTTTATTCCTGCTCCGGTTACAAGGTACCTGCTCAACATGACACAATTAGCACATGACGAGTTTAGATTACTTCAGGCATGGCAAAGCTTGGGCTACAGTAGACTTGGCATGAGGGACAGACACATGTGACTATCAGAACACTTCCTACGCGAGACAAGTGTCCACAGTGAAAATCAACATACCTTGATAATAAATTCTGGGAAATTTTTTGTTCCTTCAGGAGTACAAAGCCTCAACAGACTGTGCTTCTAAGAGAAGTTGACAACTTTTGTTCACATTTGTAAGATCAAAGCATGTGTTCTAACATATATAAAATGTATCTTCCTCAGGGCACTAAACTACATACGCAAAAAAAATCACGAAATAAAAGCTAATTCATTTTATTAACTAACTCTCAAATGACTTCATTTATTAGAGCAGAACTTGTATATTTTCCCCATATAACACTTTCATTAGTGCTGGATCTTGGTTATAAATAAAGTTGGTTTAACTAGGGGCTCTGCAAAAAATTCAGAAGTCTATTTCTTCTAGTTGCTTAAAGACTTACTAGGGAAGAAAAAATCCCAAATAACCACAAACCTTCCTTTTCCCCTTCTGATTATGAAGCAGAATGGATTTACTCATCTGTGTTGCAGGTAAATAGACTCACCTGCAGCTATTTCACCTGTAATTACAGCTGGGTAACAGCAAATGTGAACTGATGATCATCAGTGATGCGATAAAAAGTTGGTGCAATGGGGTTTTGAGACTGAACGCATTTGGATTTATGAGGAACAAAAATCACCTTCAACACATGGTTTCTATTTCAGAAGAGAAATAAATAGGACAAAATAAATAGGATAAACTTAGCAATAATCATTTAGTGTATTAAAGAGTAAAAAAAAAAAAAAGACCAAAAAACACCCAACCAAGAAACCAAAAACTAAACCACCATACCAAACAAACCAAGAACTGTGATGTTTAGCAGTTGCATTATTTTATTAATACAAACAAGGAAAGTTAAATGCTTGTGCTTAGCTACAGTGATTTCCTTGTAGTCATCTGTATGCTTCTGGTCAGGCAAGTTTCAAGACTTCTTGTACCATTGTTCCAATGCCATCGAAGATTTCATGCAGAGGAGCCTTGCACATGAAAGCACAGGTAGTAACTATTTTATTGGCTTTATCCACGTGGGACTCATTTACATTTTTGCAAATGTGCTTACATCCAAGCTCTGCTATAGCAGATGCTGTTTCTGCATCAGGAAATCTGTAAATAAAAAGACTTTAATTAACATAAAGAGATGATACAACCATAAAGTTCTGCCAACGTAACTTGAATGAGAGAACTACAATAGTATCTAAGTGACTTTTCAGGTGATGATGACAAGGGAGTTAAAGAGGCTGCTACTGTCAGGTTCTTCCATCCCCTATGGACACACCAAGTGATTTGATAGCTTTGAAAGCAAGGTCTGAAATGCAGAACCACAGTATGTCAGAAGGTACAATTCTGTTTTTAACCATCTTCCATCATTAGAAGATATCGAGTGCAGCCACAACTCAAAGGTTACCTCCATGTAAGGCCTTCCTCTGGGACTCTGTAGAGGAATTTTGATTTTTTGTTTTTGGAGGATAAGGGAGGAACAGATGAAACTCCTCACTGCTGCAGCTGGTAAATTTAATTCAGAAGTGTAACGGGGACCTGACAGTCCTTGAAACAGCACTGACTTCTGCCAGGCTTTATTCTCATCTGCCTCCTCTAAACTGGCCCCAAACCACCACAACCAGAAAAACTTTATTAAAAATCCATGAGCAGACAAAAGCCCACAGACGCCATTTAAACGGCCACTCAAATTACCACAGGGTACCAAGATTCTGAATGCCAGATGGCCAAATGCCTGTTCTCCATTTGCACATGTGCAAGATGAATCATGGCCTTCAAAGGCATTGGGCAAGCACATTCTGTATCTCACTCTGGATGAGCTAAAATCTACTGCTCAACTGCCCTGAATGGAACATGGAAAAATAACTTGATATCCAGCTATGATCCTGCAAAAGCCACTTGTTCTGTCACTTTTAGGAACTGACAGATGACTCATTAGCCCTCACACTGCACAATAAAGCAGGCTTATAGAATGAAGACTAAGGCAAGAGAAAAAGATACCTAGAGTTTTCACTATTAATTGTAATGTGTCTGCAAATGTTGATATCATAGAACATTTGAGATATTTAAAAGACACGTAGCACTTAAGGAAATGGTTTAGTGGGGACTTGGCAGTGCTGGGTTAAGGACTGGACTCCATGATCCTAGAGGTCTTTTCCAACCTAATCAATTCTGTGATATCACAGACCAATTTACTTCTGGTTGTAGCACACAAAACACTTGACCTCATGGATTCAGCCTATCTGCCCTGAGAGTTCTGTGCCTACTACTATTATGCAAGTGAAAAATTCAGATAAGCAAAAACTGTCATTAATTTTTCCTCGAAGAAACTAAGTTACCCCAGGTTTCCTGGTACCATTTCCTACTCCTAATTCCCATGTAAATCATCTCCATCCCCTTCTTACCTTCCATCTACGTTTTTATCTTGGCCGACTGTAACCTCACAACCAGGAAAGACTTTAGCTGCCAGAACTGGTGATATGCAGCACAAACCAATGGGCTTTTTAGCACTGTGGAAAGCTTGGAGTGTGGAGTTCACGTGCTTGTTGACAGTACAGTTCTTACCATCTACAGCCCAAGAACACAGGTTCTTTGCTACACCAAAACCACCTGAAAAAACACAACAAAACAAAAGAAAAAGCTCAAATGTAAGGCGCTGCTAAAAGCCATTGAATTCAATACCAGACAGAAGCTCTTTTTTACAACATAATCTCGGTATAGGTAGGACTGTTAAGTTACTGTACTTAAAGCCTAACAATGTAACTGTAACCTGTAAATGATGGGTTTACCATGTTAAAAGTTGAAATGCAAACTTACTTTATACCATGTAGGTTATATGTAAGCCAGAAAGCTTAATCTTGTTTCAATAAGTAGCAAATAAACAAACAAACAGGAAATGTCACAGTCATTTGCTAGTCACTAGAACAACTGCACCATCTGTTATGCATCCCTCAATAGGAAAGAGAGGGATCAGAGGAAAGAGCACTACTAGATAAAAGTAGAAGAGTGTAATTCACAGGAGTAATGCAAACAGTAATTTGACAGTAATCAACACCCAAGTTTTAGTTTGATAGTTAAGCAATTATAAGACAGCTTTTCTCCTTCCCTAAAATTATTTTTTGGACTTAAACCCAAGGAGATTAACACAATAAAAACAAATGGAAATTATAAGATATTTTGAGGCAAAAATCTTGTGAATAATACCATCATTTCCTATTAAAAAGTGCTGTTTTGTCTTTCTAGAAATTAGTTGTAACAATCCTTTACTTGCATTTAATCTTAATTTAATTGTACGAGAAGATTGTATTTTACAGCTCCTTTGCCAGATTTATAATTACCAGAATAATCAAAATAAGGTTATTAGTAAGTGTAACCATTCATTTGATTCTTTAATGTGCAGTACATCAACTATTCTACAATAAACATACAGAAATTTCCACATGTATTTCAATGGACTTGCATTTTTAATATTTTTCCTTTCCCAGTTTGCTCACTTTCAAGAGTTATCTGAAACCTCTGAGGTAAAATTTAATTTTTGAACTTAATAAGGTTTATTTCCCTTGAACAGTTATTACAGCAACCTCCCGAGCCTGGGTTATAACAGCATGAAATTAACGTGGAAAACATCTGTGAGCCTCTGCTCCCTCCCTGATCAGCCCTGGTATCAGCAGCTCAATTTTAGTGCAGGCAGAATGTTTCTCTGTGTTATGCACACGCTCCCTCTGCTGGCCTTACTCTAAACTAACAATTAGGCCCAACCACGAAGGCAGTATTTAAAAGTTCTATGAATATTCTGAAAAGTGATTTTCAGCAACTCGTAATTTCTAAAAGTGATTACAATTACCCCTGTCTGAAAGGCAATTTTGTAGTCTCTAAATAAAAAATTATCCACGGGCATGTTTAGTATAACTTGATCAGCAGCAGAGCAGATACATAATTAAAACAATACACTCACATGTGAGAGGGAATACAATTATTTGTCAGCCTGCTATTCTGCCAACAATTCAGTGGCCCTAAAATTAAGGCATTGCCACGTAACACCAAGTTCTGACCCTATTTTTGTACTCTGGTCAATGTTCTTGTCAGCAAGTAGGTAACTGAAGTTCTCGCAATCTTTAGAAAGAAGGAATAGTGTGATGCATAACTTAATACCAAAAGAACACTCTGTCACTTTAAATTACTGAACTCAGTAACTCAATAATTACTAAATATATTGAGTTAAAAACATAAATAACTTTCTTTTAAAAATACCTACCGGGGAAAATGACTGCATCAAATTCATCAGCTTTCAGTTCAGCCAAATCCTGAATGTTTCCTCTTGCCAATCTGGCACTTTCAACTAACACATTTCTCTTCTCTTCTGTTGGGCTTCCTTTTAGGTGATTGACTACATCCCTTTGCTCAATATTGGGGGCAAATATCTTTACCTAGTAGAGAGAGAAAGCAATTTTGTGAATGTAAACAGAACTCATACATATTGGTCACACTAAAGGTCACTTAATAATAACAACAGGTTTTGTCCCTGAGAAGTCTCTTACCCGAGTTAAGTGAATTCCACAGGATAGATCTATCACACATGAAGTATCTAAAGTGACCTATGGTATCTTAGGATGGGTAAACACAGCCATTCTCCCATCCTATTCCTGCATTCTGACAGGAGTGCATTCTTAGGCCAACATTAAGCTTACTGATTTTGCCATGGCCTCCCTCTCCTCTATAGATAACCCCAATGAACAACAGAACACTGCAATTTATACCAGCTGCCTGACTGGATACACAGCTGGCTCTGAAGAAAGGTTGCTCTTAACTGTTATGGGATAAGAGTGCTAAAAAAAGAGTGCTAAAAAAGTTAGACATAAAAAAGTGCAAGATGCAAACTTCACAAGCATTTCTAGTGCAGACAGTAAGAGTTACCAGCTGTTGTAAAACACTGGCAGCAGAAAGGAAATACAAAACACCAAAGAACCTATTTTGGTTGGACACAAAAGGGGAATGCTGCATCCATGAAAGGTGTAACATAGGGTCTGTTTTCTCGTCTGTTTTGAAGCTCCCTTTGCAGACTTCTCAGAGATGACAATTCTGTGCTAAATATGAGGGTGCTGTTGTTACCATCGGATGCCTGAGTGCAGCTACACACACACACAGACAGTGACCACCCTGTGCCATCTGAGGCCACAGATGGGACCAACACACACCACCACATCCTGGCCCTGGCTCCTCTGGTGACTCCCAGTTTACCAAAAAGAGCCCAGAAACAGCGAGCAGAAAACAAGCAGAGGCCCAGCAAGGGCTGCAAAGGCAACCAGAATGAAGATCAAGGGGCTTAATCCATCCTCAGCTCCCCACAGCCAGAGGAGCAGGGAAAGGCCTACAGCTGTTCCTCACTCCTGGATTCACAGGATCACAGAATTGTTAGGGTTGGAAGGGAACTCTAGAGATCATCTAGTTCAACCGTTCTGCCATGGCAGGGTCACTTAGAGCAGGTTACACTGGAAAGCATCCAGCTGGGTTTTGAATGCCTCCAAAGATGGAGCCCACGACTGCCCTGGGCAGCCTGTTCCTGTGCTCTGTCACCCTCACCATAAAGAAGTTCCTTCTCAGGAGGAGTTCATGAGTTTTCTCCTTCCCTAAAATTGCCATGCTCCTTGTCCTGCCGCTGGGCACCACCGAAAAGAATCTGTTGCCACAAAATTGGATTTGTCACTCAGTGTGCAACAAGCCAATAATTAGACACTCGAGAGAGCCATTGATGATTTGTTTCAGAGGGCTGCAAGCCTGGATGCTCGGTGGTATTCCACAAATCAAATACACTCGCCGGAATTTTGTGTTGTTATTTATATACAGAAATTCAGAGCTAGTAGCTTTCCAAGTACAGTCTCTCTGTTGTGATGGGTCAGTAATTTTCATGCAAGTTACACAACCCCAGCTAACTTCTACATGTGCTCAGGAGAAGGGCCTTCATCTGGTCTTACTTTATTCTTTTTGATCCATAGGCATGATTTTGAGTATTATAATGACCACAGTTTAGCTATAAGATACATGGATCTAGAGTATTTTGCCAAATTAGCAATGTATACGTAGACATACATCAAGATCTTCATTCAACAAATTCTTAAGCCTTGTTAGTTGCAGGATGCCCTTGCATTAGTGATGCTGCTATCTGTTCTACTGACATACAAGATCATCTTGATCCTTAAAGCCTATTAGTTCCTGGATGTCCTTGATAAGGGATGCTGGCCACTGCCTGTTCCACTGACCAGGTCTCTCTTGCTGACTAGGCTTTAAAGTGTACAAGTGTCTGACATCAAGGAACCTCCTGACTGAAGATAAATCTTCACACAGTCCACATTTTGCAACAGCACCATCTTCTTGGCACCTGCCTTGGAGAAATTTATACTCACACATGGGATCCCCTCTCAGTCTTGTTCAGCCGCCTGCGTGTGGCCTCGGCTCCTGTCTGGGGGACAGGCACGTCTGTGGGCGTGGGGGGTGAATCAAAAAGGCGAGGGTGATGCCGTAAGGGCCACAGATAAAAAATTGAAAAAATACGGAGTGAAGGGGAGAAGCAGCTTTACTGGTCAATGGCCGATGATCCAAAGAGAAAAATCATAACAATCTCCCCATTTTTATAACATTCTGAGCACCCCTCCCCCATACTATCTAATTAAAGTCCCTCTTACTTCTATGTTCCCCCAACATCCAACAGAATTGTCCCTTGTTACTCAAACCCACCTATGTCCAGCCCCTCGTAGGCCTGGAAGCCTAACTCCATGTTTTGTCTTGTGCCCCACTTATCTACACACAAGAATGCAAACACACGGGAACACAGGCTCTTCTGCCCCTTAATATCCCAAGTTATCCAGCTACCTAGCAAAATGAATTCTCTAACATATTAAGCATACCCCGTAAGGCACCAAGGGCACAACACACGGGGAGAGGTTACGGCAGGACGGGCCCTGCAGTGTGCGCAGTGCGGGCACGGCGCGGAGACCACGGAGGGCCGGGAGGGGCCCCGACCCCACAAACAGCGGGGGACACGAGGCGGCCCCCGGCACCGGGCATGCACANCGGCCGCACGGCCGGGCCGGGGGGGGAAGCAAAGCGGGGGGCTGGGAAAACAGCTTCGATGTGGTTTTGGTTTTAAACAAATCGCTTTGGAAGCCAAACAAGTGGAGTTCGGGTAGGGGTCAGCAGTACTGCTGGGTCCTGATGCTGTTTGTGCTCATCAGACCCACGTGCATTTTGGCAGCCTGAACCTCATTCTGTGCAAGGAGCTCCTCCGTTTTAGGAGGGAAACCACGGGGTTTTTAGAAAACCAACCTTTCTGCTTTCACCCCCTCCTAGCTTAGTCACTAAGGCGTTGCTCAAGGCAACCCAAGGGGGTGCATCCCTAATCTCCTCCTTAGGAGTGCGCACGCAAATGCCACAGCAGAGATCAGCTGTATTGAATTTTAGCAAGATCTTTCAGGTCTTGATCCTTCTGTTTTCATGAGCTGTCTCTCTTATAATAAGAAGAAACTCGAGCTTAATAACGAAAACTTACACATTTACTGCACCAGAGGGCCGAAAACCTGTATCATGTAGAAAAAAATGAGTATGTCTTTCAAAAAGCTAGAGAAGGGTTTTCTGCAGAGAACACAAGATTGCGTAAGGTTGCAAGAGCAAAAATGACATATTAAGGTAAAGCCTTTTGCTGTAGCAAAATGCATTCAGTTGAACACTGATAGGTTGGGAGTCCGTGCAGGATGATAGATACCAAGATTCTGGAACAAGAAAGGGCCAAGATGGGGAAATTCCCTGCTGAAGGGCAGACTCCTGCCTGCCAGGCAGTGTTTGCTCCCCGTGAATGTCCTCCTTATGCTTGAGAGCTAGGAGTTTAAACTCAATGCATATTCGGAGATATGAGTACAATTCCAAACTCTGCTGTGTGTCAGGGCTAGAGTTAATATTAGGGAACCGACTAATGCTAAGGAACTGTGAGTTAAAGAGTTTCATTTTAGTTCTAGAGAATTAGAAAAAGCAAAGCTGTAAGAGTCAACTGAGCACCTTCAGAACTGGAATTACCTGCTCCTTTCAGTTCTATCTTTCTGATTAATCTTTCTGGATGGTCCCTGGACCTGAATTGTCAGTAACCTCATCTCCAGTGTTGTACCTGGCCTTGTCTCTTGGATGGACCTCAGATTCACTTATAGGTGGCTCTTTTACTTGGATGGACCCTTGACTTGATTGGGATGTGATATTCCCATCCCACTTCAGGTCCTCTATGTCACATCTCTGTGCCAGCTCTGTAACTGCCCTGGCTCTGTTCCATGATCTAGCTCCAGCTTGCTTGTGCCATGTCCCTGCCCTGACTTTGTGACCTTGTCAGAGCCCTCTGTGTCTGTCTTAGGTCCACGTTTTCATCCCAGCTCATGACATGTCCTTGCCCTGGCTCTGTATCGCCCTGAAGTAGACCTGTGATGACTCTTCTCTGGCCTGGGCCAACAAAAGCAAGTAAGCAACAAGAGCATTTCATAAGGAGTGTACCTCTGAAAGCAGACCTTTGCAAGGTGAGAGGACACACCTTGATGGGAGAAGCAGCTGTTGTCAAGGCCCTCAGTGCACTAGTAGCCCTATAATTACCCTGGCTAACCTCTGCTGTGGCCTGCACCCACACACCCTCCAGCCACCGACCTACGAGCTCCATGCCACATCCAGACATCACCTCAGCTAAGCTGTAGGTGTGCATGTCCAGTCCTGTTTCCTGTTGTCCTGACATATGGGCTGGTCTTCCTGCACAGTGAGCAAACTGATGCATCTTCATCCAGTCCTGCCTGCTGGATCAACCCTGGATACAAGTAGTGTAGTCCCAGGCTTGGTTCTACCCTCCCGTGTCTGAGGCTGTTGCTGGGTCTAGTGACCGTTACATGCCTGTTCCCATTCAGAAACTGAATAGGAGTGAGATGCTACCAAGAGTCCAATCACTAGAAAAGTCCATAGTGATGAGGCAGATCCAAGGTTAAGCTGGGATGAGACATGCACGGGCTGAGTCTACACCAGCTGGGCTCAGGCTTGGCTGCAGTGTAGCTCAGGTGGGAAGCAAGAGCCTTAGCTTAAAAGCAGCTTCCTGGGAAAGGAGCAGGGAGCCCCTGGTGAGGTGTCTCAGCAGAGCAGGAGCAGTTTCTGATTTGCCTTGAGCAAATAGCTACACACCCTAAAGTGGAGAGAGCAGATACTGTCTCCTTCAGGCCTCAAGGGTTTGAATTACAGGTCTGTCCTGGACCCCAACCCTTTTCCTACGGCTCAGGATTTGAGAAAGATGTTTTCTCTAGTGGAAATCCTGTTCTGATGTGCCTTAGTTGCCTAATAACAGATTTTCCCATTAGCTTAAATTAGACTTACATAGGTCTTGGTATTTCACAGACTGCATCCAGCTTGACTCATCAAGTCACTTATCCCTACCCTGAGGCAGATCCCAGTGAGTTCCTCTCAGCTTTAAACTCATGATGAACTTCATCTGCATCCTTATCCCAACACACATCCTATCTCTCAGAGCACCCCTGGAATTGCAGCTTAGAAAAAAAATAATTTCCCTCACCTGCCCCCTAAACTGACAAAGGGGCTGCCCCATAATCCCAAATGCTCACTGAACTGCACATCTGTCCTGAAGCCCTCACCCTAGCTGTCAGGGTCGAAGAGGACCTGAGGGGACTCCTTAGCACCACCTTACACAGTCACAAAGCCCAGCCATTCCCCCTTCCTGCAGGAAAAGACATGGCTTTCTTCTGCCCCAGCTCACAGCTCAGGTGGCATCCCAGGCCATGTAGCATAGGAGGTACAGATAACATTTGTATTTCTCAGTATGTGTCCAGCTGACTCAGTAGCTCATATATGCCAGTATATGTTAACACATATGCACAGGAGTATAAAAAAACCCCTGTGAGCAGTAAAGCTGCCAGATGTGTAGTTTTGTCTGCTGTGGTCTATATATATAACCTTGACTTTCCTACTGAATGGCAGAATACCAATGTATATAGTCTGGCAGATGTGCAACTCTGGTGTAAGCACCATCCAGAGCAGCCTGTTTTTGTGTGATACTTTTTGTGAGCTATTACTTCAGGTTCAACATCCTCTTTGCTGTGACTGCTACAGTGTGATGACTCATGTACGTGTTCAGAACCAAACTGTCTGTTCAAAACTAAAACTTTTGGCAGCAGCAAAAGTGTTTGTTTTTCTCTTTATCTCAGTCTTGTCTATTCTGTCACTGCCAAGAGCAGAGACAGAGAAGGTACTGGTTCATAATGGAATATCACCGAGAGACTTCTTGGTTGTTTCAGGAAGATGATCAGTTTTCACTAATCAAAAAAAACAACAAACAAAAAACCCCCAAACAAACAAAACAAAACAATCCACTGGGACATGAGAAAAATTTAGGAATTCTGTCAACTCTGGAAGTTGATCTTTGTAGGCAGTCTCAATCTTTCCTCAGATCATGCTACTGGACAAGGATACAGATAAACTCTGTGGGTTTATAATGGGGAACTTGACGTGTTTCTGCATAATAAACATGACAGCTGCTGACTCAAATGGCTGACATGAGCCTTTTAGCTCAAATATATTTATTCATAAATGTATGTATTCATAAATGCAGTAATTCATTTTCTATGCTAATACTGTTTACGACATAACTTAGGTTGTATGAGAAGAAAAAACAGGAATACCTTGCTGCAAAATTTTCCTGTAGGATGAAATGAAGTGAGATGCAAAAAGGCAATTAAATTTTTTTTAAAAAAAGGAATAAAACCATCAAGAGCTTTACCATCTTAGTCAGTCAGCTTGACACCTTCAGCATCCCGATCAGTAGAGACTTAATAATAATTAATAATCCACACTGCAAACATATGCTGAGCCAGGACTAAGAACCTGTTCATACTGCATTTCTAGGTTGGTTAATGAGCAGTTATGGCACCTTCACTATGTAATTTCACTTCCTTGCATCCTGGTTTCATAGAAGGCATAAATTATCCCTCCTTTATTTCAGAAAGCATTCCAGAGTTACACATAGAAATCTCTAAAACCAGGAATTATGGCCACATGACAAACGAACACGTATCTTTTTGAACAGATGAAAGAGCTGGCATCCTGTACTACACTCAAGCTAGGAAACCTGCATGATTACTAGCATACTTTATTTTCTAAAGAACAGAACCAGAGCTTTACCTTAAAGCAGACACAATTAACATGCATGAGATAAAAATGAGATATGGAAGTATAGGTATGTATAGGTTATGTATAGATGCACTACATTAAGGTACAGTGCTGAATGTCATGGATTTTAAAGACAAACAGTATGGAATCAGGCAGAAATGAAGTGAGATACAGAAACATTGCTGAAACTAAATGTTCTAAGGTTTTCTGAACACCTTTAGGAGCTCCAGCATTACTGAAACTGATACTCAGCAGCCCATCCTGCATTTTTTCTGTAGGATGCAGGGTTTTCCACCTCCAGTTTTGTTGGAAGATATAGCCTAGCATAGTGAACATAGAGAATTGCTTGTTCTTTAGGGTCTTATATGCAGTGAGCAGGGATATTCTTCTGGCTCCTCACAGCCAACAGTCCACAGCAGTTATTATTTACACAGAGAACAGCACACACCAGTGCTTTCACTGCAGATGCCGACTACCAACTTTAGCCTCCTGTACTCTATGCCAACACAGCAGTTCTGTACTTTATGGAGCTGGGAAAAGCTGTGTTTTCTGCAGGGGTGCTCCTAGCAAACCTGCCTTCACAATTTCTCTTTGTTAATCTGAAAGACAGTTCTCAACATTTTCATGATAGGGGAGATAAATTGCTATATAATTCCTGTAAGTTGTTACAACCTGAATGAGTTCTGAAATGGAGGACAGGTATATGAACTTAGCTTGAAGCCCTGAAAAGCTTCAGCCAACACTTCTGGGTAGCCTAAAGAGGTTCAGGATTACAGGGTTTATCACAGCAAAAGCCTCTCTTCCACTTGGTGAGCCCTCACCTCATCATCCCGGGGTCAAACCCAGAGGCCACCCCTCTCCGTGGGTTCTGGGTGTGAGGATGGGCACCAGACGTGTCTTCTAGAGAACCACTGAATCAGTTAGGTTGGAAAAGACCTCTGAGATCATCGAATCCAACCTATGGCCCAACACCACCGTATAAACTAGACCATGGCACTGAGTGCCACATCCAGCCTTTCCTTGAACACCTCCCTGGATGGTGACTCCACCACCTCCCTGGGCAGCCCATTCCAACGTCTAATTACCCTTTCTGTGAAGAAATTCTTCCCAATGTCTAACCTAAACCTCTCTTGCCTCAGATTAAGACTCTGTCCCTTTGTCCTATCGCAACTTGCCCGGGAAAAGAGGTCAAACGCCACCTGGCTCCAACCTCCTTTCAGGTGGTCACCCCTTTATGTCACCCCCTAGCCTCCTTTCCTCCTTTCCCAGCTCCTTCAGCCGCTCCTCTTCAGATTTGTGCTCCAGTCCCTTCACCAGCTTTAAAGT
>VXBA01003369.1:328672-354772 GCA_013399895.1 Serilophus lunatus
CTGCTCCCGGCGCTCCGGGCCCGGGTCCGTCATGGGCGCCGCCGCCCGCTCCCGGCTCCTGCCGCCGCCGCCGCCGCTGTTGCTGTTGCTGCTGCTGCTGCTGCCGCCGCCGCTGCTGCTGGCGGCGCGGGGGCCGCGCGTCTCGGGCGGGCGGCGGTGGCCGGTGCCCTACAGGTGAGTGACCGCAGGGCCCCACGGAGGGCGCTGCTGCCTCCCTTCTGCTTCTCGTGTGCCGAAGGGGCCGCGGCACGCTGCCCCTCCGGGACCGCGGCGGGCGCCTTCGCTTGGCGCTCGGGGGCGAGCCCCGTCCCAGGCCGAGGGCCGCGCTCGCTCCCTCCCTCAGCCTCGGGAAGGACTGATCTCCCGGGAATGACTTTGAACACGCTCCTTTAATTCCCGCAATAAACAACAACAACAAAAAGTTGCGGTGAGGAAGTCAGGGTACGGTTTATTTTATTTATTTTTATTTTTTTTTTAATTTAATTCTGCGTCATGTGATAACTGGTACAGAGTTTCGTTCGCTGCTCCTGAGCTCCAGGAGGATTCCTGGCGGTGTTGGAGAGGGCACGTTGCGGCGGTTTACCGAGGGCAGTAGCCACTGCTTTGCTGTGCTGAGCACCTGAGCCCCTTCAGGAGGAGGGCTACTTCTGCCGTGTGTATTTTGTGCGAATTTGCTGGTTTAAACGGAGGTGTTATCAGTGTTTGTTATCTAATGCGCCTCTGGAATTTGGAAAGCCTGTTGCATAATTCCTAGCAGTTAAATTTGCGTCGGGTGGTGCCCGAAGGAGCTGATCCTGCAGTCACGAGTCGAGTCGTGCGGACTTCCCAGAAAGTTCACTAGTTGCAAGACTGGGTGTTGGAATTGGACTATGAGCCTGTTGGTGTGAAGTGCTCAGAAATGCGGGGCATTAATGCTTCTTAACATGCTCATTAGCTTTTTGCCACATGCAAGGTGTGGTCCAAGAGGAAATTGCACACCTTACCCTTTCAGTCTAGAAACAGGAATTAAATGTGTAGTTGGCACGAGTCTTTTTTTCCTGTATGTTATTTTTCCAGCCATACTCTCTAGGTTTTGTTGGTAGTGGTTTTTCTTTTGTTTGTTTATTTGTTTTTACTTGGGTTTTTTTTCTTTCTTATTTTCCCCACCTTGGTCAAAATAAAGGCAGACATGCTGAAGTTCTCATCAGGCTTGGAGAAGAATTCCACAAGGAAGAGCAGTGCTATCTCAGCCCTCCTGACCTTACTATGGCTCAGGAAGGGCTGTGTCCTTGAGTCATCTCATTGCCGGGTTATTTGTGCCCTTCAGTAGCCCTGGGCAACTGAGCGTGTTGGACTCTCAGGCAGAGGTAACAAGGTCTGGACAAGCTGTGTATGCCAATTTGTCTTGGAAACAGGCAGGTAGGAACCTTGTTTTAAGTGAAATACAGTGAGTGGCTCTGAAGGAAATTGGGAAAAGAAGACTTGTCAGAAAGTTTCTTTGCTCTTTGCATATCGTATGAAAAGTAAGCAGATTCAGTCTTCAGGTTTTGAGGTTTAATAGAAATGAAATGGAAACAGTGATCTTAGCCTTCCTCATGCACATTAACATAGAGCAATTAATATTTTCCTGATATTGGCAATATTCTCGAGTAAAAATAACTTCATTTGGGAACCTCTTCCAATAGAACAGGAAGAACAAACATGTCAATGCCTGTGCAGCCAAACTGTTAGGAAAGTGGTTTTTGAAGCAGATCTCAAGCTATCCTCTACCCAGCATCTATGCATGTCTGATTTTGTGAGTATATCTCCCTTTGTAATCTGCATCGCTTTCACTCTTTGTTACCAGTACTGTGTACATGATTCATGAGCCTTCAGTCCTACAGTCCTGCTTCTGCAGATGTACACCTCAGCAGCCTTTTAAACCTGTACACTCCAAGTGTTGCAGCGTCTGGGTCACAGAATCAGTCTTTGGGAGTGGCTGGACACTTAAGCTCTCCCACGCAGGCCCTTAGCAAGGCATGAGAGTTCCTCCAGCTTCAAAGCTGTGCTTATCATTCCGTGTGCTTCTCTCTTTCTCAACACAGGCGCTTTGATTACCGTCCAAAAACTGATCCTTACTGCCAAGCTCGTTACACTTTCTGTCCCACTGGCTCTGCCATTCCAGTTATGAAGGAAGAGGATGTCATTGAAGTGTATCGATTACAGGCTCCAGTATGGGAATTCAAATATGGGGACCTACTAGGACACCTGGTAAGGGGATGTTTCTAACAAAGTTAAAATGGTAAATTCAGCTGAATTCAACAGCAGGTGTCAAGAATGGGAGCTGTAAAGTTGGTATGTGCTTGTATGGAGGAGTATTAGAGCACACAAGCTAGACTAGCTGTAGGAAAGGTACTCAAAGATCATTAAAGTTCAAAAAAAAATCAGGATTCACTTTCAGCTAAAGTGAACTGCACTGTTGGTGGATTTGAATGTTTCTCCCATGTAGCTACATATTGAGAGTGTATTGTATCCACACACCATTATATTTTGGGTGGCTTTTCTTCTGTGCTGGCATTGCATCAAGAAAATACCTCTATTTGCCCCCATATATCAGATGAAATAGTTGCTTAGTTTCTGTTGTTTAAAATTTGTGTTTGCTTGAACATTGATATCTATCAGGAATGGATATTAGCTGGTCAGATCGGTGAATCATGAGGAGCTGGTTGCTTTTACAGTTCTTTCTTGAATGTTATGATCAGTATGGAATTGAACTCTCCATTCATGGAGTCGTGAATAGTAATATTTATAGCTATAACAGTTGCAAATTTAAACGTCAAAGTATGATTCCTAATGAATAAAGAAATTCTAGTGAACATGATATAGCAGCGTCAAAGCCAAGCACACGGAGTCAAGAATGGAAATAGATTCAAATATTGTTACCTGATTTGTTAACTGAGGGTGAATGTATGTTTTTACAGCTTTTAAAAGAAATATTTATCTCATTCTTTTTATGGTTTTCATTACCAAGATCTGGTTTTGGTAACTTGGTTCTGCACTTTATTGCTCTGATACCTCCGTGAGGTTAAGGCTTCCAAAGTCAGCTTGAGTTTTGATGATGAGTTCCCACTAAGTGTCTGCCTCCAACTAACAGAATTTAGAATGAATGGAGAGACAGCCACTGCAACAGCATCGTGTTCTGATAAAAGTATGCATGTGATACAATCTAGTGTGTTGTGTATCAGTGCCACTGAATCCAAGAAGTTACAGGAGCACCTTCTCCCCTCCTCTCAGCCTGTTACAGAACAGCTCCCAGTGTCTTACCTTCTGTACAAGTTAAGCTGAAGTCATTATGAAGTTTTGATGGTTTAGTTGTTTGGTTTTTTCTTTTCCAGAAAATTATGCACGATGCTGTGGGTTTCAAGAGCTCTCTAACGGGCAAAAACTACACAATGGAGTGGTATGAGCTCTTCCAACTTGGGAACTGCACCTTTCCACATCTGCGGCCTGGCATGGATGCACCATTCTGGTGTAACCAGGGCGCTGCCTGCTTTTATGAAGGAATAGATGATGCACACTGGAAGGAAAATGGAACTTTAGTTCTCGTGACCACAATATCAGGTCGGTTTTAGATGCTTTGGATAATGTTGATACAAAATACAGAGTCAGCCTTGTCTTTATGTAAAGCCGTATATTTAATTTATGTTCTGAAAGTTATTTGCAGTGTTAGTCATTGATGCTAATTTCAGACTCTCTTTAATACAGAAGGTGGCATGAAGCTGCTGCCTTTTGAACAGCACACACTGAAGAGTCATTAAATGAGTCATTTGGTGTTGCTGTACAAAAACACTTGAGTCTCTTGAATGTAAAAATAGCAAAACGGCTTATACAGAGCCATTATGGACTCTTTTCACATGGCTTCACCGAAACAAAGCCTTCTATTGTGAAATGGCAGATGACTGCTGAAATAGAAAAACAGATGAAAATGTGTTTATTACTGAGCTACCAAATAAGGCGTATTTAGAAACAGCCTCAAAGATACAAAAAATACTACTCTCTATTTCCCTCACGCATTATTGTGTCATAAAAACCGTGCAAATGTCCCCAGTAATAGGTCTCTGTCATACATTGTAGGACAAACCTAGGACTTACATCTCTAAATATGTGGATGATCACCAGAGTAGGTTCCTGCTATATATTGAAAACTGCAATCCTAAAATGAAAAGGTCATTTAAATAAATCTAATTGATTGTTCTAGTAATAGAGTGAATGACTTACAAAAAATTCACTGAGGACTTGGAGAGTTGCATTTTGCATGACCAAAACCACCTGCTCTCTGAAGTTGGTGTAGTGCACAAGGCACAGTGGAGACTCATTTACAGGCGGTGTGATGTGGTGCTTTACGTGTGCCCTCTTCCACCCTTAGCAACTTTGCTGGCCTCAGTCTCTAGATAGTCTGTATAGTGCAGTTCTAGGCAGTTCTTTAAGCAGTGAGCTAAAGTGGAGCTGCTTTCCTGTGAGTTGGTAGTTCATGGCTGAAGTTTTCGAATCCTGATACATTTGGATTCTTTTGTATGAATACCAAATTAAATATTTTCATACAGTTGTGGAACTTGTAATGCTTCCTGCCTCTGTGGGTTATTCAATGCCCAAGAAAGGCGAGGTTGTACTGGTGCCTTGTGGAGGCATTGTTAAAGTCTTCCTTGCTTCTCTCACTTCCCCTTTCCATGAAACTTTTAGGGAGGTAGCCTCCTGGAGGGGTTTGAATTGTCTGAATTTGACTAGGAATCTGAAAGTTACTGAGGGTGAGTGGATGCAAGCACAGATGGACAGCATCCTAAGCTGAACATGCTTCCTTCAAAGAGCAAGCAACAAGCGTCCCATCTCATGGGAGAGAGCTTGAATGTATGAAATGTCTGGATCCTCTTAGCCTTTGTGAGATTCTGTAGAGCTGTTTGTCATTGCTGTCAGACACCACAGCGAAGCCATCTCACTTCCTTTTCAAGCCCATCAGAAAGGTTAATGTTATTTAGGAGTATGTTTCTTCTGTGGAAATAAGGCAGGAATATCTCAAGTCTGATTTTTTGATGGAGCTGTGCATTAACCTGTAATACCTTTATTTAATTTAAGATGTTAAGACCAGAGCTTCATATTGTGTCCATCTCGGTCTTGTTAGGAGCAACAAATCCTTTGCAATAACATGCCTTACAGAATACATGGTAGGAAGCTACAGTGGTAGGAAATGGAGAAGATAAAGGGAAACTTCAGTGTATAAGTACAGCATTTGATACAGATTGAATGACTTGCTGTTTTATTAAATCAAGTCACAAGCAGTTAAAAAATACGGTACCTAATCCTTCCACTAAGTAGAACGATTGTTATGTTTGTCATGCAGTCCAAAAGCTCTGAAGTGGGGAGCGAAGAGCATTTATAATGAGGTAGCCTAGGAGACCAATGTGCAGAGCTTTAACGGCTAGAGAGGCGAGTTGAGTTAGAGATTTCTTCATCATTCCTGTTGTGAAATCACCATCACCTGAATACTCCAAACCCATATTCCAAATAAAAAAATAGTCCTCAAGGTCCTGAAGCTTAGTGCTCTTCACATCCCACTCATAGTTTGGCTCAATTCAGCTTTGCTGGCTGAGGAGCTGCTAAAATAGCAGTTTCTCAGTCTAAGGCTTCTTTTGTGAAGAGACACGAAATTTTCTGCCCCAAACTGCTGAATTTAGTTAAAACTTGAAGAAGCGCAGAAATCCCTGTTGCTCTGGTGAGCACTTTGTCAGCATCTCTTTAGATTGTACTACCTGCCCTGTTTGTCTGCATGGATAAAGCAAAATGGGAAGTGTCATGGTTGTCTGATGTTAGGATGTTCTGCTGTAGTAGGAGGAAAAAGGCCAGAAGAAGGAATTTGTTCTAAATAACTTGCATGTAAATGTAGTTTGTTCAGAGGGGTGTCACGTCTCCCCCCAACTTAAGCCTTGTGCCTGTGTATGATTAAGTAATGTTGTAGGTAAACTTTTGCAGGGGAGGGAGATGAACCTTGAAATAGATGAAAAATATCCTGAGTCGTTTGTTACCTTGTCTCTGTAATACTTATTTTCATCTCTTTCAGGATCCATGTTTAATGAAATGGCACGATGGGTAAAATATGACAATGAGACTGGCATTTACTATGAGACCTGGACAGTTCAAGCAAGCCCCGACAAACAGTCAATAGTATGGTTTGACTCCTATGAGTGCTCTAAGTTTATACTGAGAACCTACCAGAAGCTGGCTGACTTAGGAGCTGTATTTAAGAAGGTACAAACAAACTATACAAGCATAATTTTATTCAGTGGAGAACCTGTTTATCTGGGAAATGAAACATCAATTTTTGGACCACTAGGAAACAAGACATTGGCAGCAGCTATAAGAGACTTTTACAATCCGTTTAAACCTCATCAGACAGTCAGAGAGTTTTTTGTGGATCTTATAAAAATAATTGATCGTGTCATCTTGAGTCATCAGTTTTACCTCTTCTACAACTTGGAATACTGGTTTTTACCTATGAAGTTTCCT
This sequence comes from Serilophus lunatus, assembly GCA_013399895.1. Lineage (NCBI taxonomy): Eukaryota > Metazoa > Chordata > Aves > Passeriformes > Eurylaimidae > Serilophus > Serilophus lunatus. The sequence continues at coordinate 335,189 of VXBA01003369.1, forward strand.
TATCTCAAAATAATTTATGAAGAGGTCCCTTTACCTGTTGCAAGCAAAGCATCCTCTGGTGTATAGCTGCTTACTGAAGAACCAAACTCGCCCTTTTGTCAGAATATTCTTATGGATTTTGGAGTGCCATCCATGATGGTGGTAAAGGGTCGTATGTTTCACTGCTAACTGTAAAAGTTGTGTTGGGAAGGCTTTGCTAGACCACATGAAAGACTATGCAATTTGTTCTTACTACCTGTATAACATGTTCATGAATGCTGATTTGGTCAGCTTCTCTGTAACCATGGCCACCTACTGCCTGACGGGAGCCTGTTGTGGCTCCTCTGGCTGAACTTGGCAGTGCCAGAGTGGGAGTGGGGAAGCAGTTGCCTCTTCTGGTCTCAGGTGCTCTCCACATGCATGGCCATGCGGCAGCAGGGAGCACCTGGCCACCAACAGAGGTGGGACACAGCATGGAAAGGACTAAATGGGCTCATCTGTGTCTTGGAGCCAAGAAACCTGAGTGTCTTGAAGTGTCCAGTTGCTTCAACATGTGCCTTAGATGGGCATTTCTGTACTTTTTTGGTTTGTATAGCTGGGACCTATGACCTGTTGTCTGGTGTTCAGCAGTGGAGGAAGGAGCAGTGAATCTACTAGAAGATGGCATGGGTGGTATCTTTTCACCACTTCCCTTCCTTCACTCATACTGTAAACACAATACAGATGGTTCTGCCTCAGCTTTGTGTGTTCTGTAGCACAGATGAAAAACAAAATGCCTGTTTTGATGTCAACTTTGATGCATAAATGCAATGTTCTAGCAGTCTCTTGCCTTAGTCTACTTGAAGTTTCAATTAGATCAGTTTCATAGAACTCATGGGTATATTTTTTTAAAATATCTTTAAAAAGCATAGACTCCTTAATGCGAAAGAAGCAATGACAGCTTGTAGGGTATTGATGTTTGAGTTAAAAATCCTTGTTTGTTTGTCACAGAATTGCCTGGAAAAGGTGAGTGTAGCTTTTGCTGGCAGTGCTGTACCAGCTGCACTGTCCTCCAGTCCTGTTCCAGGCTCAGCTGCGAGCAGCTTGGCAATGAGTTAGTTCCCTTTAAACCCAAGTGACCACAGCCGAGGAAACACTGGCTTTGTGGTGGTGCCTCCACACAAAAAATACACCTGCAGCAGTGTAATCATCTCCAAGTGTATGCAGCTCACTTTGGTGGGTTTTTGAAACTAGTTGCAGGATAAATAGCCCTTGTGCAGAGGTTATTGCTGTCTCACGGTCAAACAGTTTGGTTTGGCTTGAGCCAAGCTAATAACCTGCTGCAGCCTAAGAGGGGGGAGTACCCAGTGGTTTGATCCAAACCAAGAGGAGTGAAGGGATGAGAGCACCTCTGTTCTGCATGGAAAAGCTGCTGTTTACTTCCACTGTTAGGTGAAACTTCATTTTCTGCCTGAAATGGAAAGACGTTGCTCTTCCTAGCCAAAGTCACAAGCTCCAAGCTTTGGATTCTTTAGGTCACTGTCATTGTTTCACCCCAGCCAGCAACCTAGGACCATGCAGCACCACCAGGAAGGTAAATCCAGAAGGCACTAGGGAAGTTAAAAGGTGCAGCAAGCCTGGCAACAGAAGGTACATTCACGTTGATGGCTTGTTTTTGTGACTTTGAAACCCTAAATGTTGTTGAGGCCTCATTTCCCTTCCCCATTAAAAACCAGTGTCCAGAGCTCTGAAAGGTAAATGGGATCACAGAACCAAGCCAATAGAAACCCCAAAGAGCTACTTCTCTTACATTTCCTAATAAGCTGGAGAACTTCTGGAGGCTGAAATACGTCATGCTCTTTCACAGCAGAGTTGTGGTCTCTGCTCAGCCTGGCAGTGCTGCTGTTCTTCACTGAACAGTACTTGTGTGTCTTCATTCAGGACCTAAGGAGCCCACACACCAAAGTCATTCGTTTCCTCTAACAGTTGGTGTATTTTGTGATGCATAACAAGAACCTTACAGAACTGGAAACGCCAAATCCTGAAATGCACAGCTAATTGTACACTCAAAAAGAGAGCATTTGTGAACCAGTAATACACAGAGCTTAGACAAGAACTTGACACAGCTGACTTCTGTAAAGTTTAGACAAGCCCAGAACAGATCCATGAAGATGACAGTCTTGCACTTAAAGAGCAAGTGTTAGATGTCACAGATGGTCTGTGCACCCAATGATGTAATGAGTTGACTTAAACCATTTGGGGTGGACAGCCTCCTCCTGAAAGTCACATGGGGATCACAGCTGACATCTCACTCACAGCCAGGTGGTATTGGAACCAGGGGCCTGTTCTAATGGACAGGCTCAAGGATAAGCTCCTACTTTCTCCAGTGATGCTGTCATTGGAGTCTTTACTCACACTTTGAATTCCGGACTCATTAGACTCTGCTTTGTTCTGCTCCCTGCTCTTATGCATGTTGCCATTAAAGAGTAAAAATACACAGTAATTCTGCAATATAACAACTTCCAAATCTGCACAATGGTCTTGTGCAAAACTCCTTAATTGTTACACCACTGAGCTGCTTGGGCTGTAACCCACACTTCATTCCAAGAGGGTTCTCACTAAGTGAGGCAGATCCTGGAGTGCAGCTCCTGTTCCCCATAGGCCGTGCAATGGTACAAATGATTTCTGCGATTTCTGCCTTCCCCCTCGCACACCTGCTCACAGGTGTTCAGGGTTAGCAGAGCTGCCAACTTCGGTGTTGTAACTTGTAACCTCTTGTGTTCCGATGTGAGATTTGTCACTGGATGCGTTAACAACTCCTATCCAAAACTGGACAGCTGAGCCACACTGGATTTGATTTCTCTAAAAACAAGAAATAAAGGTGAATTCATGGAAAAATGATACAGCTGCGACACCCACATGTGGGTGAAGTTCCTAGTCATGTTTCTAGTGAACTGCATGAGCGTGGTACTCATTATTACCCGTGCCATGATTTTTATGTATTCATTATTCATTTGTTCTAACATGTGTGGAATGCAACACGTAAAAAATTTGCTAAAAAAGAGTCATTGTAGCAACTCTCTCACCTGAGAAGTCTGTATTATAGCTGGACTGTTTGAGCTAAGGATGTTATAATTGGTTTGGTGTATAAAACTGTTGACCTTCAGTGGAAGGGACAACTGCTTTCACGCTTTTTTCTTATTCTTAAACATCTTGATAACCATTACAATGCTGTGTTGCATGCACGAAGGACTTCCTGAAGTCTGTGTAACAAAACAGAGACTTGTTGGAACAGGCCAGTTACCTTGGCAGAGGAGCAGTTCTGTTACAACCAAGCGCACGGCCTTCAGCTCCAAAATGGTCCTCGTGTCAGGGTCTGACCAGAGGTCTCTGTGAGCAGCAGAATGCTGGGTTGCAAATATGTGAATTCCAGAAGTGTGATCTGCTGTTTAGGTTGTGCCTTTCCTTCCAGTATGTTGACAACTTACCTTGCCAGCATCAGGACACCCGCAGTCAAGGTCCAAAGAGGTTTTGGCTGCATTACTAATGGGATTACTTCACATTAATGTAGTGAAAACACATCCTCGTCCCCAGGTTACAAGTGTTTCTCCACCTTATAATACAGGCAGTTCTGAGAGTCAGGTTACAAAAGACACGGAGCTCTCTTTTACAGACTAAATATATTGACACCTTTTATACAAATAAAAGCAAATTATAGTATTACATTAATTTAACAAATTCTAATACAAAACCAGCATATTTCATAAAATGCAATTTTTAAACCAAAGCTCTGCAGAAACATATAGGTCCTCTATAAAGATGTCCAGTCCACTGAGCATTGTTTGCTCAAAATATAGTTATGAACTTAAATACACTATTAAGTGTATTACACTGAACTATACATTTGGATAAACATTACTGAAGTCAGAAAGGAAGGAAATCCACTTATTACCAGAAGGAGCTGTACAGCTTAAGTGAGAGTCCAGCCCAGCCCACAGCCAGAGCAGCTCTGCCTTGACGGCGGCTGATCTCTCCTGCCACAGGTGCAGCTGTCACATCAACACTTTAGTGTTACCCATCAGTAATGTCAAAAGAGAAAATAACCTAACTGTTGGCGGTAAGAAATGAAGTCACAAGCCACATCCAGATCACAGGCAATGCCTTGCCTTCAACACTCACGGACTAAAAACGTCCTTTAATAAAACTGATTTAGCAAATATCCAAAACAATTTTTTGCCTTTTGCTCTGCTTCACCAAGTTGACTTCTTTTGGGTTTTTAAATATTCTGAAATGACTAGGTTAATTAAAGATATACAAAATTATTATCTATCAAACATCCACTTTATACATAAACATTTCTGAAACAAATTTACATTATACAGTCAATTTATACAGCTTAAGCAACTGTTGCAATGTCATTTCTCTCAAACTGAAAGTAGCCAAAAGGTCTAGGTTTTTATGAAAAGGTTCTTGGTCACCATTCAAATTTTACCTTTCTTGTCTCACATTATTCACACCCATGTCATTACAGTAACATGGCAGGGTTCATTTCATAAACTATACATTATTCCATCTCAATGTATGCTGCCAAACCGGTTAATGTGCAAGAATAGCTCATCAACTACAACGTGGTTTTAAATACAATGTATCTACATTTTCCCCCAGAATGCTTCCGCATCCTGAGCTAGACATAAAATACCTTAAAACAGGTTTAGACACAGATCTGAGACCCCATAAGCAAACTACATTAAAATGGGTAGAGGGGGAAAAAAACCCCACACCGCTTTTGGTAACTCACACTACTGTTTGTTTGCACTCTAAATACATTTTAGACGGATCTAATAATCTGTCGAATAAGGTAGCAAACTTACTGTTTGTCTAAAATGTTATTACTGTGTATTGCTCCTGCCTTTTATGACTTTTTGTAACAATGTGTGCATCTCATAGGCTACTAAGTACTTCTTATAAACATCATCGAGGTGGCTGGATTAGAAACGCTACAGTCTGCAACAAAAGCATGCAATTTCGGTGGCGTTTTGTTTTTTGAAATGATTATCTGGTTGTGTTCAATACTACTATCTAAATCAAAGAAGGACGGCATATTAAAACTGGTATTTTGCAAGTACATTTCCATAAGCTTAAATACAATTTTTTTATTTTCAAAAGCATTTGAGGCCACTTTCAGTGAAAAAGAACAAATCCAAAACAAACCCGATTTTTGTTTGGATGAAAACGGGTTTTGGAGCTGTGAATTCCGTTTTTGGATCCGAAGCTCACAAATAATTTTTGAAAGAAAAATTAATTTTCTAATCAAACAATGAATTAACTTGCAGTAAAAGCTATATTATTAAATAAGCTTATATTACAATATGGTAAGCTTGGGTTTAAGGTGCTACTCCATCTGCCCTGGAGTCTTTTATGACTTTACCATGTGGGCATCATGTCCGGGAACCAGACTCTACCGAGATGCTTTGAAACTTCCCAATGAATCTGCTCTAAGCTGTATTTCTGATCAGGAATCAAAACTTCCTCCATGATAGAAAGCTGAGAGAGGCGACCGCCACACATCTTCACAAACTCAACAAAGGCACTGCAAGAGACTTCACATTCTCCTAAGCCCACAGCCGACAGATACTTGCACCGCTCCGCGATGCAGATGAGCTCCTCGTCCAGGGGCCGCAACCCGTTGGCGCACACCACCAGTTCCACCAGCCGGGGACACGTCATCCCAACGCGGCCCAGCACGTCTTTGCTTACGGACCTTCCAAAGTAAAGGTGAGTGACGGGTATTTCGTAACGGAAGAACGGGTCAAACTCTTCCTCGTACAAGAAGAAGTACATTACTAAATTCACTTTAGGAGAATGCTTGATGAAAGCGTCCCAGCTGCTCTTCTGGAGCGTGTGGAACTGAGTCTGCCCAGGATTCTCACTGACAACGTCAATGCGCAAGTGTTCTAACCTGACGTGTTTCTCAGAAGACAAAGCAAGCAGCAGCTCATCGCTCAGCAGGTGGTAGTTCAGGGCCAGCTCGCGTAAGCCATGGCACTGGTCAGCCACACAAAGGATACCTGGGTGAACATAACATTATGAAAGGGGTCACACAGATAAACATACTACTAACTGAACGCGAAACACAAGACTGAATTTGTTTATGCATGTCAGGAGGGTGCAAAGACCACCTCTTTCAACACGTAACAAAGACTTAACATCAAAACAAAATCCTACTGGACAACTTGAAAATGGATCTTTTTCACAAGCACGGCCTTGTGACTTCTTTGCAGCTACACAGAGAGACACACAAACACACAATGCAACAAAGTTAACAAATATATACACAGAAATGACAAATATAAACCTGACTGTCCTGCCGTGTTCTAAGGCCACATACACTCAACTTCATTTTTTTAAGAGTTCCTTACTCATGATGGAAGTATTTCCCTAGCCTGCTCTGTAAGAACTGCTATCTCCTCTGTGGTTGACAAAGCAACAGTGAATGAAAGTTTTCACCTGCAGAAAGCAAATGTAAAATCTGTGCTAGATTTTAATTAAATATAGAAGCTGCTGCAGTCAGTATTTGTTCTTAGCAGCAAAGTAGAAATACTTAAATCTGGAAAAGCTACCACAAAAAAGAAGCAAAATGTTAAAAATCGGAAGCAATCATTTCTAGAACAGCAATTTCCAGACTCTCCCTTAAATGAATCAATATACCTGCTGCTCACAGAAGACAAAAACATTAACAAAGAGAATTCAGTTCAGTCTAAGGTTTCCACTCATCCTATTTGTACATACAAGCAACGGTACCATACTGGTAACAGTACTGGAAAAAAAAAAAAAAAAAAGGCACTAAAAAAAGCACACAGTCCTCTGCACTTCATGTGACCCAGAAACCCGTGAAATGTGGGATATGGCTTTTCCATTAAAAGAGGGGATGAGAACATAGCATTTAACATGGAACTGAAAAGCCTGAGCTCAATACACTATAGATCTGAAGAACCAGAAAGAAATACAGAGAACAGCAGTTATTTTAAGATGCAGCTATTCAACTTAAGAGAAAGCCTAGACCAAGCATAAGAACACTTTCATCAAAAAAAAATGACTGCAAAAACATTGCATGAATATATACACCAAAAGAGTATGTATTTTTGACCCGAGGACTTGTAAAAACACATGCATGGAAGTTCTTCTAACTACCAAATATTGTAATTTCAAATATAAAAAAAACTCTGTTAGAGGAATAAAACAAAAGCAGAATTTAGATGGAATTTTAACCTGACTTTTGCAGCTACTATTTCCTCTAAAAATAGTTTATTAGTATAAACATACTTATTTTTGGAGAGGAAGGAATGGGATCCAAGATGAAGTGAAAATAGAGGGTTTGGAGGGGGGCAGTCTTTGGACTTTTTTTTTTTTTTAATAATGATTGAAGTACAAAATTAGAACAAGAGTAAAACTACAAAATTCTGGGCACCTTCTACACATTCCTGATACCATTTCCTATCCCTGAACCATAACAAAATTATTCTTACAACAACAGAAAGACTACTATGACAACTCCCTTTAAGCAGACTCAGACATGCTGCTTCAGAATACCTACAGTGGTTGACATACAAAATATTTCAAGATTCGCATATATTTTGTCATCACTAAAAAGATTTTAGAAAGAACCTGCTACAAATTTCGCATCCAAACCAGCTTGTTGTCCTGGTTGCCATCCTTCCACAAATAACCTCTGTTAATTTTAGAGGTACTTTATGGGACCAGTGCAATGCAAAAAGGGAAGAGCTGGGGTTCAACTTACTCCAACTTTTTATGGATCTAAGGCTGCATATCCAGAATCTGTCAATGAAAGTATGTATCCTGCATATAGAGCTGACAATGAATACAGTGTAGAAAGTTACTGGGGTGTCTGCCTGGAGCCCACTGTTGTTCACAGAACATCCCCAGGCACTGACTTGGCATCACAGAGGTAAATCGCTCTGGTGTCAAACCGCACAGATTTGCATCAGAAAGTTCCCTGACACAATGTCCCTGATGCAGACACACCCTACATCCACTGCTTCCCCAGTCCCCAACAGCGCTCCTACCCCAAAAGCAGAGCAGAAACACAGCCTTGACAGGAACACTTTCCATTCCCCCATTCCAACAGTTAATATTTCAGAGTGGAAACAGCTAACAGAAGAAACTTCAGATAAGCTCACAAAGACTAGAAGTACATTAGGGCCTTTATTTTTCCAGCCCAAACTCAAACATGCCTCTATCTTTGTACAGTAACAGCAATTAACAGTTTGACATCAAACTTCTTCCTTCATGGCCGTAGTGGAGTCCCTCCTGCAATACCTGCATTACTCTTTTCTGTCCTTCACTAATAAGTTTCTCGAGAACTAATCTAGTAATAAACACTTCCTCCCTCCCCCATCCCCAATTTGAAGACATCTATAAGTAATTAGTTTTGCAACTCACAGTCCTTTTGGTTCAATTAAAGCATATTTATACCAACCTGCTAATTATAATATTCCCATTAGAAAAAAAAAATCCAGGTCACATTTTCCTTCAAGAGTCTCCTTTTTACAGCCTGCCTGTTTTTGAAGCCAACTATCCACATACCAACTCCTCCTTTCTTTTGCCAACTTGGTGGGTTCTCCCTGGGTGGTCACAGTTCTTTATGAACTGCTCCAGCACAGATCTCTTCCATGGGATGCAGTCCTTCAGGAACAGTCTCCAGTGTCCCTCACGTGGTCAAGTTCTGCCAGCAAATCTGCTTCAGTGTGGACTCCTCTCTCCACAGATCCTGCCAGGAGTGACTTCCAGCATGGGCTTCCCACAGAGTCACAGTCCCATTTAGGCATCCATCTGCTCCAGTAGGAGGTCCTGCACGGGCTGCAGGTGAATCTCTGCTCCACCACAGACCTCCATGGGCTGCAGGGGAACCTCAACTCCAGTGTGTGGATCTCACCTCCTGCCCCTCCTTCTTCACTGACCTTGGTGTCTGCAGAGTTGCTCCCTCTCCTACATACTCACTCCTATCTCCAGCTGCCATTGCTCTCCTGCAGTAACTTTCCTCCCTTCCTAAAGAGGTTATCCAAGTGGTGCTCAGCCTTGGCTCTGTTGGACATGGGGGAAGCCTCTAGTAGGTTCTCACAGGAGCCACCCCTGCAGCGCCTCCCCTCCACCACTACAAAAACATTGCCACACAAACCCAGTACATCCACTTTTTTCTCCATCTCAAGGCACACCCATACCTCAATTAAGCAATCCAACTCTCCTGCTATTTGCTAAGCACTCCCTGGTATCCCAATCTATTCATCTCCGCTCCATGAAGGACAACAGTAGATGTGTTCCTGGCTCCTTAAAAAGGGATGAGCATTTCTTGCCCGTTGTTCCATCAATTTAAACCCTTACAAGACACATCAGAACACACCAGTCAAACAACTTGGTAAACCCCTGCTCCCTTAAAAATTATCCCAAGTTCCAGTAAAATCTTCCAGCAAGGATTAGCCACAGCCAGCCAAGTCTGCTAGAGCTGACAGGTTACTGTTGGATCCAAGTGCAAGGAAATTACTGTCTCTGCCTAGCTACAAATTACTGCTGGAGTCTCTTCCTCTTGACAGACGCATTATGGCTTCTATACTTCTCAGACACAAAGATTCTCAAAAAATAACCCTAAGTCAGAAAAGCCAATTTAAAAAAATCTATGATTACAAAGATTTGGAGGAAATAACATTCCATTTAACACACTTGGCTTTGCTAGACCAATCTTCTGCAAAACAAATCTGCATTTTCAGGACTTTTTCATACAAAACCAAACACAGGGTTTTGTCTGAGAGCTATACCTGCAAAAAGTCCTACGTGTGTTTTGTTATCACTACAATAACATGCCCTCTGCTGCAGCACTGTTTTACCCCCCCATATTAGGAATCCTGCTGGTGAATTTAACACATACCTAACATTTACAGCTGCAACGTATTTGCATGAATGAAGTTATGATAACTACAGTATCCTCAGAAGAGAAATCAAACTAAGTTGCCAGCATCTCATTTACAATTCTTCTTCCCTTTCTCAGTGAAAAACTCTAAGTGCTAAGCTCATGAGCTGTGAATAAATCTTAAACTTGCTGTGCATTGCATAAGCCTTCCACAAGAGTATGAACTTCAGCAATCTTGAGTGATTTCATCCTGATATGAGCTGGCTTCATTCTTGCTACTGACACAGTGTTAATGAAGTACATTTGGTAACGGTGGAAGTTCTGCACAGCTCAGTCTCATCTCCCCTTTGTTGATGCTGTCTGCACTTGTTCTCCAGCAATAGGTCAAACTGGTTTCTTTCAGAATGACTAAACCAGCATCTTCATAATCCATGACATGGCAACACTCAAAACCCACACATAATACAGTGTTCCAAAAAGCTGAATTATCCTGGAATACTTAGTCATTGCAAAAGTAGTGCACCATTAGGCCAATAAATACTCCAAGTTACACATGAGGTTAGTTACTTGCCCACAACAGATGTGCACTGTTTTATTATTAGCTCAGTAGACACTCTGCAAGTGGCAGGATGGATGGTTTGATCACCAGTTGAAAGAACTTTACTCAGTGACAGTTGCTGTAAATACCACACTTATCCTCCCTCCCCATTAAATTCAAACAAAATTTTAATGCATGCAAAAAACCCCACCCCACAACACCACAGTAGCTTACCAGCTGGAGAAACATGAGGACAGCTGCTCATTTTCAACAGCTTGAGCGTGTCACTGTTGTTAGCCACCAGCACTTTGAGAGATGGATCATCTACTGGTGTATCATCAATCTTGAGTGAAGAAAGGGATTTGGAGTTTACAAACACCACTGTCAGTGCAGAAATAAAGTGAGACTGGAAAAAAAAAGGGAAAGTTTAAACAAAACAGTAGAATCAGAAGTATCTCAATGGTTGTACACTACACAGCAATCTTAGTTTTCTTCTACTTACTGACAGCATTTACTGAAAAAGCATTCTTTTGATATTGCAAAATGACAAATCAATACTAAACCTGACAAATTTTAGTAGAGGAAGTATAATAACTTTCTGCTCTCACTCTACTGCGCAAATCAGAATGTCAAACATTAAATGCAAAACAAGAACACGACCCTGGACAATTCACTGCACAAATTTAAATCTATAAAGAGACCACAAGCAAAGGGGAAGCCTAGAAGTCCTAGTTCTGAGAATAGTTTGCAAGCTACACTCTGAAAGAAGCCTCTCTAAAACAGCAATTCTCATATCAGAAGTTGTGCTGCAGGTGTGGCAACTCTGTAACGTCATATCCAAAGCCAAAGGATACCCCACTGCCTGCCTACCACCCACATGGAATATTTAGGGATTGATTTGTCTTGGAAACCTAACTGGAGTGGTCCAGCCAGTGCCAAGGAGCAGGGGAGCAATTAATTAAGCAGCACAGACAATGTAGGTCCAGTGCCCAAAGTTGCTCCTCAGCCTTTTTATACAACCACTGAAACCTAAAGACAAAGCCCAGGGCATCTTTAACTTGGGAAACACAGAGTAAGGAGTAGATACATCAGTGCTTGTAGAAACCATGCCTGGTATGGAAGAACTGAATAATTAGTTTCATGATTTCTTACAAGACTGAATAACTAGAAGACTTAAAAAAGTATCTTCTGTGTGCACTACATTACGCTTCCGTAAAATAACTTGCTACTTTGATTTCAGTACTGTTTCACTCTGAGCCACATGCACAGGCCCTGAATACAGGTCTGGCAGCAGTGTTTGTTCATTCTTATGTGATATGTTTGTGTTTTGATAAAACTCACACAGTTACATTTAGAGGAGGAATTAATATTTTCAGGTTAACACAAACTTTCAAAGTCAGTTTATCCAAACGGAAACAAAGCTCAACTCAGAATCTTTAGGCATTTTGGTTTTAGGGACCAATCAAACTATACTGGCAACGTATGTTACATACAGAAGAAAAGGTGGTTTTAATATGATAAAATATTAATATTTAAATATTAATTTAATATTAATATTATTTTACTATTATTTTAACTCTGCATTCTCAAAGTGTTAGTACTATGTTTTCATTCTCTGTATTTGGAAAGTAATTCCCTTCCTAAGAAGACTGTTAAATAAAAAGGCAAAGAAAGTTAACTACATTTGTAAAAAACAGGTAACTTGAAACTTCTAGTTTGAAGAGCTAATGGAAAACACCCAACACATAAAAGCTGGTCAGTACTGCCACATATGCAGCCTACAGTATGATCCTTTAAAAGATTCAGAATGTGCTTTTAGTAAAAAGACTACACTACAGCACACTAAATATGAGTGACAAACATTTGCCAGATGTCACATTGTCACTCAGAAACAGAAGAGCACCAATAAAGATAATGCAAAGTAGTTCTGACTTCCTATGCAGTCTTATAAAAATAATAATAAAAAAACCCACCACAAAGAGAAAAATAAATCCAAAACAACTGCACAGTATTAGCCATTTTTCAAATCCACTCATCTTTGTCTGCTTCTCATCTAATGGGCCTGTTACTATAAAGGCTTCCCACAAGAATTCAGTCATGGTCCAATTCAATTCCTTAGTTTCATTAGTGGTCCAGGAAAATTTTAACATCCTGCTTGTCCCATATGCCAGTGACAGTATTATTGGAGTGGTAAACATCAGAAGGCAAATTATGCCCAGCTAATTTTGGCTCATTTTGAATACACTTTCTAAAGGCCACATGTGAACCTACTGGGAATAAAAATAGGAAGTCTGTATTTTAGAAGCCTTGTAGCTGAGTGAGACCACAGCACAAATAACTACAAATAATGACTCAGCAAGCCGGACAGGACCGTAACACGTCCCTTCAGGGAAAGCTAAGTAAGAGAGCTAGAACAACATGCAGATTAAGAAAGGAAACAACAAGCAAGAGCTGAAAGGACAAAGTATTTTCAACACTTGAGAAAGTGAATTATTTTCACAACATTCAGGTTTTCTTACCATTACAACTCAAAAGACACCAAAAAAAGGAAAAAGTCATACCAAAACTAGTTAAATACCTGGAATGCCTCTTTGAAAATCAAAGATTAAAAACATATTCAAGAGAACTACATACGTGGATGTGACCACTGCCAAGGACAATAACTGATAATTCTGCTGCAGGTAACCTTGCTGAAGCCCTACAGCCTATTTCCTTTCCCATGGCTCTCTTTAGTTCTTCCTTGTCCTTGTGGCATCACCAGCAACGACATCACTGAGATCTCGTAGTCTACTGTCCAACCCTTCCAGCCACTCTTCTGCTCCTTAGCAGTAGTACACTTCTACCTCATTAGCAGGAATTCTTTAGAAGCACATGTAAGAGATTTGTTATCTTGCAGATTAGATGCCTTCTAACAAGACCTGATTTTTGATAAACATGCAAGGTAAAAACCTGACTGAAATACAGTGCACTTTGCCCAAGAAGCTGGTGCTTGATTGCATTACATGAAGTATTGAAAATCACGATCATACTGCTTTCTAAAGAGAGCTCGTTGATCATACGAGCCCTGTGGCAAGTCCCCACAGATAAAACTCTCATTTGATTTCAACTCTATCCTAAGTATCCCCCACAGTACAACTACACAGGCCTGAATGATCTAGTCCCTTGACTTGCACCATGCTGCTCAGTTCTACACTGAGGTCAGACAGAAGCACTTGAAAGAACAAAGTCAGGACTAAGGCCTCCTGTGATTCAGAGAATGATGCAAATTTGGATATCCATCTCAGTTCCTCCCTTTCATAGAGCCCAGCAATAAAGTTTTCTTTATCAAAGATTCATATTCCTATGACAGAACTCACAGAAGTACTGTATGAAACACTACAATGCTTTGCAATAGAAAAGTATACATTGAAAATACCTTTGGTAAATCCATGAAGCTTGGCCGGGCAGTTGAAATTAGCCCCAGTGTTTTCAGAGAGCAATTCACAAGCTGGGATAAAATATCACAAGCTGCTTCTGCAGATTCCTTGCTACTGTCCACCTTAAAACAAAATGGATTTCATGTTCAGAAAACACTGCATCAAATAAAATCTAACCTTTTTCCATTTTGCTTTCTGAAATGTGATGCCAAAAAACCCTCGTAGAACATCTCACTGAGAATCCATTAGTGTCATTCTTTTTTCCCAAAAAAGTATATACCAAAAATCTAAGAAATTTCCTATAAATTTATACTCTACTAAATACTTCGTTAAAACATAGCATGGCAAGGGGTCAGCTAAACAGTTTGTTCCAAGATACTCAATCCACACCCAACAATAAGCAAGTGGAGGTTCATTTGGGTCCACGGCCTACCCCAATTCCTCTTTACACTCTTCCTTACTAAAATGCAGGACTTCTATAAATCCTTTACTGTGTGTGAAAGCTGCTTCTTTTTAGAGTGAGTCAGTCCACAACACTGAGCTGCTGGAGAGTTAAGTGCATTATCACGTGAACCTTTACAACTGGCCTTCATCATTAATACCACAACAGACACGCAATGGATACTAGGAAAAAAACACTGCAGAAACACAACCCCCAAAACCTTCATTAATCAGTTTGCTGTACAACCAAATCACTTTCCAGTGGATTTCCCCTGCCACTCAGACACATGTTCCCAATAGCCCACTACACACAGCAGGTGTGACAGCTTTGTCAACCTACAAAACAGCACAAAGCTTGATCACAAGATCAAATTTAAGTCTCCTATAAGCCACACTACCTTGTCAACAACAGATGTAAATCCTATGAAGGTTCCTCTGCTGCTCAAACCCACACTGAAAAACCTTGATTTCCACCCATCTCAACTTCCTTTGCCTACAAAAAGCACCCCTGGTGTTTTCAGTCTTTACATCCACTTCCTTGGGTGTTCTGCAACACTGCAGGACAACTAAAGCAGCACACTGAAGAAAAGATGAGGGTATCACCCTGCCAGTGAAGGGGACCTCCAATTCCTCAAAATCACTTAGTGTAAAGAAACACGGACAGGAGATAAGACACTGGAAGGTCATTCCACTGCAGCTGTAAGTTTTATTTGGACACTGATAAAAGCCCTGCAAGCCTTATGACAGCTGCTTGTTTCTGGCACTGCAATCAAACAGCAGCAATTTGTGTGATCAGGCAGAGGTGTCTCAGCTACCCACATGCTGATGGTTCCTACATTAGAACTGCCTGATCTCAGAAACCTGACCTTGCAGCAGGAGTCATTTCCTTTCCAAATTTCTCACACAGCTGATGCACATGCAGCCATGAGTTTCACAGCACCCTTTCAAAACACAGTGATATGTGAGCTACCACTAAAGGTTTTGACCTGCTGAAGATAACCCCACGGTGTTAACAGAACCAATTCTCACCAAATGGTAATCCTCAGCCAGGCACCATCAGTACATACACCAGCCCGTGCAAATTCCATCTGCTTTTTCAGGTAACTGAAACAGTTGTGCTGAGCACAGACAATCCCATATAATTTAGTATTAAAGCTGCCAGCTGCTGACTAATAGTACTGAAGTCACTCTCCATGCATTAGATGTTTTTTCTCCCCATGAATATTAGATCCAACTCCCTACAGGATGTGAAATGGAGAAATGCTAAAATGATCACCCTTAATTCTGAGGCAGGAACCCTAACAGAGTATTTCTGGACACTCACTGAGGCAGAATTTTAAGCAACTAAGCTGCTACAAGAAAAAATAAAAAAAACCCCAAACCAAACAAACCACAACACCCAACAAAAAAATTCCCATCTAACATAATTCAGGCAATGAAAAGGTATGGTCAGCACTGTTATTCCAAGTTTTGGTCCTGAAAATATACCCAACCAAACAAATTAATTAGGAGGTAACCTCTATGTCTACATGTCCATTTAGAGAACCCATTTTTCAGCACACTAAGCCTAAACAAGGCCACTTACCCAAAGCTGCCGTATTGTTTTTAAAACAACAACTATTTTTAAGAAGCCTATAAAATACACTACCTTGAAGCTTACATACTGCAGGTGATTGGAATGCCTTTTTATGATTTGCTTGATCAGTTCAGGGTGTGTAGTCCTCAGGTTGGATGTAGCTGGCTGATTCAGCTCAAACTCGAAGCACCTCCAGAGGTCAGGCATGTGGAACACTTGGTTCCAGCTGCGGCACACCTGGGACGCATGGGCACGGTCCAGAAGGGGCAAGTACTGGAACACCTGCAGGATAATGTCCTGAAGCAGGTTGGCCCAGTCAGGGCTCTGCACAGCCACAGCTTTCTTCTCCACAGCCTTGTGCCTCTTGGATGCCTCCTCAGCTGCCTCTTCAGACAAACTGCTGTTGGCCTCATTAGTCTTCCTTCCTCGTTTCATTCTATAGAAATCATAAAAAAAAATGTATTTATTTTGGAAATGTAACAGAACTGAGAACAATAACAGAAAACTATGCAGGTGAAAAAGGATGTTTTCTGCAATGACGCTTTTGCAGGGTTTTTTTTCCATGCCATATATAAAGGAAAAAACCCCAAGTAACTTGAAAAATAATGTTATCATCTAAACTGATATCTTTAATATTACTTCTTTAATCATTAACAGTGCCAATCCATTTATAATAGTCAACTCGCCTTTCAGTGGTTCATTTTTGTGTTTGAGAACACTTTGAACCTAATTTGGTTTACTGTTTTGTTTATTGTCATTCAGCTGCTCTACTAAAGATAATCTTCTAAGAGTTTTTATAACACTGACATTCATATTGCTGCCCCAGTCCTACTTATTGGAAACAATACTTGAACCTGTGCAGGAAAAAAATCAGGCAAGGAAGTAAATAAAGACTGTATGCAGGCTTGCAGACATTGCATATTGCAGATGTTGCGTCTGGCCGCATTTTTTTTTCCCCCTCAAGCAGGAAGAACTTGGTTTTTTTAAGTTATTTAAAACTTGTTAATTCAATAGGCACCTATTTTAAATCAGCATCCTTGAAAACATATTTCATGAAGAACATTGATGTGTTTTTCCACAGTTTTTCCCAACTAACTAGGAACTAGGGACAATGGCAGATTTCTAGTAACTGCCTGGAAGTGTCAACCCACAAAAAATGTTTACGGAAGGTTCAGAAAACTTTCTTCAAAACTGTATTAAATTCAGTAAGCCTGAGGCCAAAGGTGATCTCACTCTCTGCAGCATACACTTTTTCCATAATGATGTCACTTAAAACAGGTTCTACCTTATATTACAATTAAGAGGAAAAACACCCCAGCACTACCTAGATCTGAAATAAATCCAGCACTGGGGCTTGTGTAGAATGTGTTCTTTTGTAAATGTCATCTCAGAACTGAACTTAGCATCTGATCGTTCATTTTTAAAAGTCTCAGTAGGACACCTAAAGGGCTGTGAATGAGACCTCATACTAAACCACAAAATGCTCAATTCCCGTCTCTGCAGATCTAGGAGAACCCAAAGGTGGGATGGGCTTGACAAGCACAAGCACTCCCAGCCCCCCAGTCCTTCAGGAAAAGGACGTGCAAGTTAAAAATTATACTCTTTGAAAATAATCTATGATGCACTGGATTACAAAGCCAGCACCTCCTTACCTATCTTTAAAAGACTTTAATCCTAGCTACTCACATGACAGAAGCAAGCTATCACTTAAGGTCTGAAGCCACTGATAAGATAATGCCAGCAAACCTGAACATACTGTCACGGAAGACCGATGCCCAAAATTTGTGTCTTCATTTTTTTCAGCTTCAGCAGCACTTGGAGGCAAGCAGAGGATGAAAACAGCACTGGGCAAAAGTGTCTACTTGCTTCCTGAGACTTATTTACTAGGATTCACAGCTCACACTACGGGTGCAGCAGCACCAGCTTTCTGCCCAAGAGAGCTCTGCTGCTCAGCCAGGAACTCCAACGGTACAGAAGAAAACCAAGAAAACTGAGCAGTGACTCAGAACCATCTGCAACTAACAAAAAATATGGAAGAACTGGATTTTGCCACTGTGAAAACTCAATTAATTGAGAATTAATCAGCAAATCCACTGCAACCTTGTAATGTTTCTGTTTGAGATGACTACTCAGCATAGGATAAGAATATTTGTAATAGGCTAATCTGAAATGCAACATTCCTTTAAACTTTAGTCTAAAGAGATATTCCAAACAACTAGGTTACAAGGAGCACTTACCACAGGCAAGATATTCACTTGCCAAATTTAGGATGGCATGTTTAATGTCTAAGTCTATCCAAAGCCATCTCTCATTAATCCGGAAAAAGCTACACAAGGTCTCCAAGTGCTCCTCACAGAGATCCTGTCTCACCTTTTGCTAATTGGGCAATATATGGGCATGCATTCACTGGTTAGGGAGGTGACTTTTATCACTGCATTAAGGTACAGGGGTTTATTCCCCTCTTGTTTTCTCTCCCTTCTAGAAAAGGCCAGGAGAGAGCTGCCACTCACAAAACTATTAATTTTTTCAAATTTTTGATTTTTTAAAAAGGCCTCTGAGATGTGCTGATAGGAGTAGGCCAGGTCATCAACAAGCAGCTCAAAACTTGCACTTCTGAGCTGACTGGGATGAGTTCTGAAGAGTTAATAGGCCAAAACCCACTCATGGAAACTGTGGGGGACTGACCCATGTTTTTATAAACAGCCAATTTAAAAAGAAGAGATGATAAAGTTGCCACTAGAGCTGCACTGATGATGAATTTCAGGTCACATTCTCCCAATAAAATATGATGTTAGGTGTTTTAAGTGCCATGGGTTGAAAAGCAGGGGATGGGAAAAAACATTTCCAGATCGTGTTTTTTGTTACTGACACTCATGGACACTCATGTGATTTAAAAGAGAGATTAAGCGTAATTTTTCAAAGATATTTTCTTGTGGAACTTCTTCCAAAGAGGAAAAAAGCACCTAAGCTCAAGACGAAAAAATATGATTCTAAGAATTGCATGACCGTTTTGCCATCTAATTTTTAATTAATTTTTTCAAAGTTTTGGAATAGTTTTTTTTTAAAAATGTAACATGCCTAACAATAAAACGAATATAAAATTTAAAGAAGGCAGCTCTGCCTACGTTAGTTTGCAGAACCATCCATTACAGGTAACTTAAGAAAGTAAATCTTCCTGCACAGTTAATACAGGAGCAGGCAAATGTGGTTCAGATCCCCTCTGTTAATGCATCTGACAGTCCAAACAGCCGGCCATGGCCAAAGCTGCCCACCCAAGGCCAGCCTTCCAGGGAGGCAGACTCGGGTGGAGGCGCCGCTCGGGCCCCGGGGAGGAGGAGCAAAGCACGTGCTCCGCTTTGTTTTTGTTGCCCAGGAAGGTGCAGCCAGAACGCAGAGGAAGTTCAAAAAAAAAAAAAAAAAAAACAACAACAAANCAACACACCAAACCAAACAAACCGCTGTGCAGGGCTGTTTACACCCCCCTGATAACGCTGTCCCAGCAGCCGGCCCCGCGTTGGATCCCGACAGAAAGGCTGTGCTGGGAACCGCAGGAACGCGCTGGAGCGGGGACAGCGACACGAGCCCAGCCCAGCCAGCCCGACAAACCCGGCCCGCTGGGCACAGCCGGGGTTTCACCGCTCGCCGCCGCTGCCACCAGGAGCCGGTGGGACAGCGGCCCCCGCAAACACGGAGCACCGGGGCCGAGAATGTCCCGCTGCTCCCGGGGACGGAT
>VXBA01003369.1:355174-413069 GCA_013399895.1 Serilophus lunatus
GGCGCCGCGGCCGCCTCAGGGACAGCGGCGCCTCCTCCCGCCGCCCGCTCCCCGCAGCCGCGGCTCCTGCCTCGGGCAGGACGGGAGGACTGAAGTCCAGAGGTGTAGGAGGGGAATCGCAGGATCAGTGGTGTTCGAAAAGATCTCAGAGATCATGGGGTGCAACCAAACATTCTCATGTTGACCAAGGCCATGACACTGAGCAGCACATCCAGGCATCTGCAGGGATGGTGACTCCACCGCCTCCCTGGGCGACCCATTCCAATATCTAACCACCTTTCCTGTGAAAAAATTCCTCCTAATGTCCAACCTAAACCCCCCTTGGAGCAGCTGGAGGCTGTTTCCTCTCGTCCTGTCACTGGTTACAGCCTCCTTTAAGGGAGTTGAAGGTCACCCCTGAGCCTCCTCTTCTCCAGGCTGAACAACCCAGTTCCCACAGCTATTCCTTGTAAGACTTGTGCTCCAGACCCTTCATCATCTCCATTGGCCTTCTTTGGACATTCTCCAGCATCTCAATGTCTCCCTTGAAGTGAGGTGTCCAAAGCTAAACACATGATTTGAGATGTGGCTTCACCAGTGCCAAGTACAGGGAAAGAATCTCTTCCCTGGTCCCGCTGGACACACTGTTGCTGACACAGGCCAGGATGCCACTGGCCACCTGGGCACACGGAGTATTATCAGCAATGGAGCCAGATCTTCACAGCCAGTTATCCCCAAGATATGGAAGCCCCATGTCAAGCTAGCCTTAGGAATAGATGTAATGGAGAAAGCAAACCATCAATGCTTCCTGGGGCTGGCAGGGGCTGGGAATGATGTGCTTAGGATATTGCCAGGCAGCAAAGACAAAGTGATTTGTGACATTTCCCATGGGCTGCAAAAGCCATGTTATCAGTGTCCCTGCATGGGTGGTACGCCCCAATGCAGCTTATTTTTCAGCCGTGTATGTGAACAAACTTACAGTTGTTGAGATTCTCAAAACTTATTTATTTATTGTCAGATGCAATAGATTACTGCTTGAATTGTTATGACCTCAGTTCCTGCCATTAAGTTTTGTGGAAGCAACTGGATGTAATCCAATGCTCTTGAAATGGCTTTGAAACAGGGCAGCAGTCCTCCAGTGGTCACTCAAACATCACCATACCTGAGGTCTTTGAGAAACACTTTATATAAATACATTTCCTGGCATACTTAGTCTGTTAAAAATAAGCTTTTTTTTTTTTCCTTTAAGTCTAGTTCCTTGAGGTTATTACTAAAAAGATCCCAAAACCACAAAAAAAACCCCCCAAAACCCCCAAACTTGCATAGAAACATGAATGTTTTTCAGTGAGAGATGTTAATTTTGAGTTTCTATGAGAAAATAATCTCTTTTTCTCCTATTTAGCTATTTTAGCTATTTATTAAAGCTCAGCCATTATAGTTCTCTGTGTATTTATGAATCTACATTCAGAATCAGCCTTCAGCTTTTCAGGAAGTGTAACAAAGTCTGGAAATAAGAGGTGAGTTATCATCTCACCTTGAGCAGATTAATGAGGATCTTAGACATGCTTATAATACCAAATATGTGACTGTGTAACTTGCTCAGTTATATGAGACAGCTGCATAAACCTTGGTAGATAATGTTTAGGCTGAAGCCAATACTGTCAAGAAAACTGCAATAACTGTTTTGCTATCCTCACCTAGAAATGTTCAGTGTCTTCCACTCTTGCTGTATAGAAATTCTCCTTTCAGCTCCATGTTCCAGTTCATAGCTGGTTTCTAAAGGTGGGAAGATAACAGCCCCCAATTACAGTTTCTAGTAAAGACAAGTTAAATTGGCAAGTAATTGCAAACTGCTGGAGATATGGGAAAGTCAGACTCTGCTTGCAAAGGTTTGAGCCTGGGAGGAGAAGGATCTATTATTTATCAGTGAATGTGGAGGAAGCAGCCACTACTTCTCTGGTCTCCTCTCTTGTTGTTTTAAGGCAACATTATGTTCATTATGATGTGATTTAACTGATCCATGTCATGAAAGGCCAGCAAAAATATATTTTCATCAGGATTAATGATGAAATTAATAAAATCAAAATAAATGATGAAATCTGATCAAATTCTAGTGTTCACAGGAAAAAAAAAAAAGGGAACATCTTGTGTTCAAAACAAGTATTTTCTGAGTCTGTGTAGAAGTGTTTGGAGATCTAACAGCTGCAATTCCATTACTTTGAGGTAACACTGTCTTAAAACCTGTATTGCATTATCTGAGTTTTGATGTATTGACCTGCAGGGAGGGACATCTTACAGTGCCTTGCAGTTACAATTTGCTGCCTTATCTTTGGAGTAAACAAATGTTGGCTCAATGCCTGCGTCGTTATTTGCTTTGTTGTAACTGCTTTGTGTATGTTGTAGGCACAAAATGTGTGAGTAGGGGAAGCAAACAAGTGCAGAAAGAACTCTCTGCATCACAGTGTTTGGGGACATAGCATCCAAAATCAGCAAGAAAGGCACTTGCAGCTCTGTCCTTGGGGCTGAATCAGGCCCTGGGCATGGTGCAGAGCACTGCCAAAAATTTCTTTGGTGTGTATTAGCAAAGCACAAGAACTGGGATTTCCCAGAACTGAATGAAAGGAAACCTACAGGCAGCTGGTGGTGTGAGCACCCCCTCCTGGCATCTGTTCTGCCCCCATGGCTGGTTCTGGCTTACCTGGTAGGGAAAGCCCTGTTTGTAGAGCTCTCGGACTCAGGTAGCTGTTGCTGGGATAGGTGGCAGCAGGTTAAGAAGGGTCCAAGTAGCAAAGATTCAAATACAACACTCAAGAGGTCTGGGCTGGTCTGTGAAAAGAGCTGTGTTGTTGCCAGCTGTGGTTGGGGCACTTTCAACAAATACATCTTCATTCAGGAGTTTCTCTGCCTTACTAATCAGTTAACTAACAGCAGATTCATTTTTGAAAGAGGAGTATTTTAAATGATAAAGATGAAATTATTTTTATTTGTCTATGCTCTCAGTAGTACCAGAAAAAGTCCAGGGCCTGTGCTGAGCCCTCGTATGCAGAAATGAGACTCTTGAGGAAATTGCCTTGTAATTTTTTATTTTTACAAAACAGGAGAAGCTCTCAAGTTTCAGTTTCTGGTGGGAGAGTCACTCACTTATGGCAGAGATTTGGAGCAGCCCTCACTATCATCATGTGAAGATCAGGACCAGCCCGCAGACACACTTCCATAAAAGCCAAGAGAATGATAGCCAGTAACAGCCCAGTGCCTAAAGGGAGATCTCACTACATCAGGCTGAGGTTGTACAGGTACACACACCTCTTCTCATTTCAGCTGACAGATGAACTGCCTGATGAAGCTTTCAAATTGCAAGCTTGCAGCTTGTAAACTAGAAACATTGCAAATGCCAGGGCTTGATTGCAAATGCTACAGCTTTCAGCACTGAAAGTCTCATCTGTGCTGATTTTCTGGCTGTACACAAGTAGCTCTGAAGCAGTCCTGCAGCAAATAGCTGTGCTCCACCCTGATAAACCTGACTTGCATTTGGATAGGATAAAAATACAGAGGGGAAAATCACAGAAGCAGTTGGAAAAGAGTTAAGTAGCAATAAAATAGACCAGATCCAGCTAGGGTGAAAGTATGTCAGACTTGCAGGGCATAAGTAGCCCATTCTGATTTAATGAAAATACAAGCTGTGAAAAATATGGGGATATTAGTGTGATGAGTTAGTGACTGAAAGACCTGGTCTAGAATGCCTGTGGCAATCTCAATCTTAAGCAGATTGTTAAGAAAAAAACAACAACAAAAAAGAGGAAAACAAAGGGAAAAAACCAGAGGAAAACAGAACTTGCTATTTAACACTGCCAAAAGAAGTAACTGTTTTCCAGCAATAATGTGTGAAACTTCCAGTTTTTATCCTGATATGTCTATACAGAAAGATTTTCTAAGGGGAGGAAGTTCTTAGAATGTGGTATTATGGACCGATAAGTATCTATTATCTATCACAAGCAAGACTTTATAGAACGGGAGCTGTAACTCAACTTTTTTTTTTTTTTTTCCCCAAAATGTAGCCTGAAGGAAAATGTTCCTTTAACCAGAGGGCCTCAATTTAAGGCCTCATGGCCACAGAAAAATTAAGATAAAACTAAGGATGAGGGACAGCAGGAAAAGAGTGTTGCCTGCTCATGCTTCTCTAAAAGCTGGAGATAATTGTTTTAAAAAGTTCCTCCAAACTCACTGTCTAAATATTACTTCTGTCTCTACAGGCTATAGTAATTCTTTCCAGATGAATGGCTCCCGTGGTTGCTTTATCATTACAAGCTCTCATACCACTTTGCTATATTTTGTTAGGTAACATAGTAAAAATTGACATTTGCTGGAGCCTCTGTTATGGGAGTATCACGCCAAGGCTTTGGCCACGAGTGCCACACAAATGGGCAGAGTGTGCTGAGCCATGCAAGCAGCAACACAAACACTACCTGATCTTTTCCATGGTGTGGACCATAGATCACCAACTGACAGGAGAACAATACTGCTGGAGAAAGGGGCAGCACCAGTTCATTCATAGGTTGACCTAACAGCATTCTGGTGGAGAATTTTTTTGGTTTGGAAGAATTTTCTCTGTATTCTGTGGGTGCAAATCAGTTTGGCTATCTCTGCCAGTGGGTGAGGAGTTAACACCATTAGCAGGTCAGCAGTGGTAAAAATTCCCAAACAGACTTATTGCTAAGAGAGGGCTGGCATTTGTATTAGTATTTGCCTTGGTACCAGGAGACAGAAGGAGGGTACCTTACGTGTCATGAGAAATGTGTCCTGGAAGGACACCCTAACGCTGGTTTTCAAATACGGATCCAGGACCTTGTTTCTAACCCTTGTATCCTAGCACTGGGGGCAAAACCCAGAAGTTATTCACCAGTTCCTCGAATGTGAGTGTGCTGGAAGAACAAATCCAGTCCTGCTAGTGGGCACCTATTCATGGGAAATGTCAAAGTCAGCAGCAAGGCACTTGGGGCTCGCCAGAATGCAGGATTTGGTTGATTGGAGTTAGTTGTGCCCAGCTTCCATCAGAAGGAAAACAAAGATTTATGGACTCAGGCCATATGACACTCCACTGGGAGTATGGAAAAACCTAAAAGCATAGAAGAAACAACAATCTTACGAGTAATGAGGCCTTGAACTGGGACGGGGTTGCTCAATTCCTGTTTGTATTGCAGAAGATAGAGATGGATGCAAACACAATGTACCATCTCTCAGACATTTTGTCTATTGAAGCAGAACCTATGGGGAATAAGTTGTATTTACCCTGTAGCTTGGATCATCCCACTGCTACTCCTGCTCCTTGATAGAGTCCACCAATACAACCTACCCCCAGGTAAATGCTTTTAAAAGGTTGTTGTTCAGGTCCTCCTCAGTCTTGTTGTTAGGAATTGGCATTATATGGTGAATTACTGCTAATGGATCATATATCCTGTCATAACAAACCACCTTAATATCTAGTTTTAAGTGATGTGACAGCACTGCATGCATGGCCACAGTGCAGTGTGTGTTCTTTGTGTGTCAGCATTTCTCGTAGCTGCTCAAGTGGAGTGCATGGCAGAGGCAAGACATAGGAATGTGGCTGGGTGGAGTGGGAACTGATGGAGCAGAAAAGTTAAATCGTGCAGGGAAGGATGTATACAAAGTCTCATTCAGGAGAGGAATGTCACTGAACCAACACACAAGGAAGTAGAAATGCTAGACTAGATGAGACCTGACATGGGCTAAGGATGCTTCAATCACTGGGGATGCAGGAAGGAGTGCGAGTGTAGCAGCGATGCTGTGGATGGTGACAGCAAACAGCACCGTATGTGCTGTTCAGTGGCTGACCCACAGCAATGCCCCAAGTACTGCGTCCAGGGTTTCAGTGGCCAAATACCCTATTGGGTAAAACATGGGAAGGAATGGTTACATCCAAAGGGATTCTATTCCAACGATCAGCACACAGCCTGCATGAAACCTTGCAGCAAGAGCAGATGGCACCTTGTCAATCTCAACACTGCAGAGATGGACATCACCTGAGAGAACTCCCTGGCCAGCTGGCAGGGGACATCTCTGTGTGATTATCAATGAATGACTTATGGTGCCCTGCTGCACTCAACTACTTTGTAATCCGTTTGTTGTTCTGTATGTGGCTGCATCGCTGCAGGTATGCGTGGTGCCTAGAATGCTTGTCAGCACAAGTTCACTACTAGACCCCACCAGTGAGAGCAAGGGGTGTAACAGCACAGCCTCTCCAGGACACCATGGGCCGAGGGACAAAGCACCTGTGGTACACTGCACTCTCAGTCACCTGCGATGCCTGGCACAGGTTAACGAGAGGGCTGTGGCAAAGCCCTCCAAAGTTGGAGTTATATCCTGAACGACTGGGTGGTTCTGAAGCTCCCCAGCTAGCTTCTGTGTAGGTGAAACAGGGACTAACTGGGCGTGACGTAAATAATACAACCTGTTTCCAAAGGACCCAGGTTATTCCGCCCTGATGGTGACATGTTAATTAGCTGTGTCTTATTAACTTTTACTGTTCTCTTTATGCTCAGTGGGTGGATACACCCGTGAAAGTTTAAGCTACTTTTAAACTAATGACCCAAGTGCGACTCCTGAGGCCTCACCTTAGCCAGGAGCTGAGATTAGTATAAATTAGCTGAGTGTGGTGGGCTGTGGCAAACAGGGTTGTGCAAACAAGAACTCAGCATTCCCAGTGCGTGGGCTGTGGATCAACAGCTGACAGAAAAGCATGTGAGACTGCTGGAAAGGCATACAGCAATCTTATTGTGGACTGATCTGATTAGCAGCCTGCGCTGGCATCTGGCTGTAATCACTGGTAGAGACTGGTGGGTGGGGAGATGCAGTGACGTGAATGTCTGAGACAGTGTAGGAACAGAGTGTCCAAGGTTCAACCATTACGTACATGAGGGAGATGAGCTCTGCCCAAGAACCTGATGCTCACAGGTGGCCATGCCACACCTCTGGAAGTATTAATTGGGAATTGGTCAGTCATTTGGTGCGAGAGAAACATTTCTCTGACACTGCCTGTCCCTCACTTCCATCCACTTATAATAAACTCAACAAAGCAGTGTCATGTCTTTTCCACACTGCAATCTTAATTTCCTAAATTAATACTCATATTAATATAGAATGAAAGAGAACGCTGAAAAATAAATAAATACAATTAATTTGTAACTATGGTGCTACACTCAAGGATTTTCAAAAAAGGACAGCAAGTCAGCAAATACAGGGACAATCACTGTCCTAGTCCTGCTGGCGACCCTATTTCTGATACAGCCAGGATGCCACTGGCCTCCTTGGCCACCTGGGCACACTGCTGGCTCATGTTCAGCTGGCTGTCAACCAGCATCTCCAGGTTCTTTTCCACTGGGCAGTTTTCCAGCCATTCTTCCCCCAGCCTGTAGCACTGCGTGGGGTGGTTGTGACCCACATGCAGAACCCAGCACTTGGCCTCGTTGAACATCATACAATTGTCCTCGCCCCATTTATCCAGCCTGCCCAGATCCCTTAGCAGTGCTACTGTGAATAAGACAGATTGTACTTCACTTTTCAGTAGTTCACGCACCTCTGAACTATTTAGAAGAATACACGTTTTCATGCTGCTCTAGATGAACTTGCTTTAGCGGGGCAGTTGGACTAGACAATCTCCAGAAGCCCCTTCTAACCCTAACCTTTCTGTGATAACAGATGTCTAAAGTTGGTGAGGTGGATTCCATATTCCCAGTTTAATTGAGGTCATGTGACATGAAGGCTGTCTACCAGTATCTTAAATGTAAAAGCCAGTAACACACATTTCTTCAACTTCAAGACGGAAATACTAAAAAAGGAGTTGAACACATCTAAGAAAGAAAATTTGAAGAGAAAATGTTTAAAAAAATGAAGTTTTCACTTGAAGTTATATTTGGTTTTCACTGCAGGTGCAGAGAAATGACTTAGGGCACTATTAAATGAACATTTTGGGATTTATGGCAAGAGGCTATTTCTCCAGAAAGTGAGAGTAATTAAGAGTCTTCAATAAAATATAATTAATTAAAATTGATTTAAATGCGGTCTTTTGTTGTGCTTTAAAACACCATTGGCAATTGAAATGGAAATACTATCCTTTATATAAATGCTAGCACATTTATCCAGATTCTCTGTTAAAAATTGAGCAGTGCTTGTTACATCTTAAGTACTTCCATAACTACCAGTTTACCCACTGAACTTTCCTACTTGTTAAAAGAGTCCGCCAAAATAATTAAAAGACACCTCCCTCCTCCGCCCCCGTTTTAGAAAAGTGTTTCTGAAAATGGAGGCTTACACATTCATTAGACTTTCACTGTATAAAAATGTACAGTGGCTTTATTGACATGTACATTCCATTATGTTTACAGCTGCAAGATATGAGGCACACTCAGTATTGCACTTCATTAAAATTTCAGGCTCAAACATAACCCAGAAGTTTAAATGAAACTGCTGTTGTAATTTAATAATTCTTATACAGGACAAACATTGATACCTTTATATACAGCGTGATACTTGTTACATTTATGCCTTCCTAACACATTTTTTTTTTATAACAGTCTAGGAAATAAACCAGGATATTCCTCTTTCCCATCCCCACTTGTGATGCGTTACAATTGTACAAGATTACAAAAAGTCAGTATACAATAATCAATATTTTTTTCTTTCTCCTGAAAGCCAGCATCATTCATAGTCCACAGACACACAGATCCTTTAATAGCAATTGTTTATTTGTAAATGTCCAATGTTTCCTAGCCAATGACTGTAATGGCCACATGCAAACACCTCACAAATTTTGATGTCTTGGTTCAAAAAATGTCAATATCTCACAGCAAGAATTATGTACATGGTATTTGGCATCCTTCTTGCACTGTAAATTGTTCCTTTTACCTGGGTTATGAAATGGTCCCAATCCTCATCCCAGCTGGACTTAGTTTTCAGGACACTTGAGGGATGAGGGCACCTATCTTGCTCTGGTAAAAAAAATGCTAATCTAAAAAGTGTGAGCGTTTCTGCAAACCCCACAACCCAGAGCAAATTCTTCACCAGTGGGTGGATGGACAACATGAAGTGGACATTCTGTTCCTTCAAGTTGTTTACCTTTGGGACCTACAGTGAATTTAAGGGTGAGGGGAAAAAAAAAGAAAAAAACCCAAAAGATTAATGCTTGCAGACAGTATAAACAAACATGCAATCCCTCAAAAAACCCCATGCTAACTGAAGGTAGTACATCTATAATATGATTTATATGGCATCAAAAATGAAGGTTTAAGAAATGGCAGCTAGAAAAGTGCTTGCACACAGTCAAATTCAAGCAAGAAATCTAAAGGCTTAACAGGCCAAGGAAAAAAAGTCAACTAAATCCAACAAAACAATGAAGCGTTCTTAACTCCTTCAAACAGTTATTTCAAATGATCAACTCGTATTTGAAGAGAAAAAATTTATCAAACTGCCATGTAATTTAAACCCATCAAACTCAAAGTAAAAAAGGCAAAAAGCTTATAAAGAGAATCACTAAACTAAGTTTTATCTCATTAATGCTGTGGAAGAAATTCACATGATCTAACAGCAAAATTGTTAAGTTGAACAAGTGTTACATTCTGCAGTAAACAATAATGATATAATAGGAATTGCAATTTTTTTTGTTGTTAAAATATTTATATGAAATTAGTAAACAAAAATATCTCTTTTGGCAGGGTAAATGATATGATTTAGTAAGATGAAATCAATAGCACATGGAGTTGGAAACTAAGGCACTGAGGTAACAGTTTGAGCATGACAGCTGCATAGAGACACATCATTTTATAGTGTGTTCATTTTACCAATGTAAGTTTGACACATCGTTCCACATCTGGAGTCTGAACTGGTGTAGGGGAATGGAAATGTTTTTATGTATCTAAGTATTTAATGTTTAAAGGATCACTGAAATGACATTGCCAGAAAAAGAAAATCAAAAGCATGCATAGAACAAACCCATTTTAGTATCATTTAAGACACTAAATTTAAAATCTTTTATGACTGACCCTGTGGTTTTCCTAAAGAAAAAAAAATCAGCAAGAAAAGATAAGAATATGAATTAGAACTAGTTATCTCCCAATTCAGTGTGGCAAATTTCCTTAGTAAAAATCGTACCTGCAGGACAGTGTGGGAGTTCTTCTTTAGGGATGCTTGTCATTCTTTGGAAATCATCATGGCAAGCATTGCAAAAATGCGTTGTCCCAAAACAGAAAAAAACAGCAACTGAACAGCAGTAGCGGCATTTGTATTCTAAGAAATCTGTACCGTGTTTGGGACACATCTGAGCAAAGGAAAGCAAACACCAATAAATGAAGTACCCATGCTCTAACAATCTCAACAACTCATTTCTACATTCTGTAGTAAATATTACACAACACTGTACAATACATATAATGACATATAATGACTGTGAATTATTGTATAGCTCATGTATACAGAGCTTCAGAGTGAAATTAAAAACATTAATGCAAGTTATTTACTCACCTGAGCCCTTGAAACATCAGAGCATGCACCACAAATAAGCTCTCTGGGATCATAGTCATCTCCTTGTCCAGCCTCAGCATCACAACGAGCTTCACCACCAAAATATGCCTAAATCATAGAAATGATTGGACATTAAACCAGAGACAACTATTCTTTTAACCAATTCAATTTGTAAGGGGAAAATTATGAATGAAAGCCATTACAGTAGTTTACACTATGCTGAACTCTCTCAGCTCTGTCCCTAGATATGTGTTTCTGAGGCCCTCAGTGTTTCAGGATAAACAAGACCAAAACTGTGCAACATGCCCTGGTCTATGCAAGTGACTGTAAGGCTTTTGCAACAGTATTCAGATGCTCTTTGAACTCTACATAAAAAGACAGGAATGAGGCTGAAGGCAGCAGACATTCCGTCAGGGTTTTTTACTAACTGAAGGGAATATTAGTTTTCATGCTTATGTAGGATTCCTTATAATAAGAATTCTGCTATTTTCTACAGATTCTGACCTTACTCTACCAGGACACTCTAGGCACAAAAATGCACCAAGTAAGCCTGAAACAGATGAAATTTCCTCACATAAAAAAGCGTGCATATGGAGTGGTGAGATGAGGTGATGAGTATTTTCCTTCATTACCATCTTATTATCTAATTAGGTAATAACAATATCTGATTAGACAATGCACAAAATTCTTGCCCTCAGCAATTCTTGCCTTTCTGCAACGTTTTGAAAAGGACAGGGAGAGTGGTCTCAAGGCAACTGTGAGGAAGGAAAAATTTAAGCAGCCTGCTTTCCCCCAAACTCTGTAGACCAGGAAGAAAAGGGAGAGTCCTATGGAATGCATGTCAGAGAATTAGGTAGTAGTAGAGGCTGGGGCAAATAGGTGCTGGGGAAGGAAAGAAGTTAGAAATTAGCTGAATGTTGCTGTTCAGACAGATGAGCACAGTATGGAAGAGAATAACAAGATAAAAGGGAAAGAAAAAGAGGGCAGTAAGAAAAATATTGAAATACCAAGTATTAATTACTGGGAAGAAAGTAATAAAGAACAGGGACAGGGCTAAAGCCTGGAGAAAGATTAAAAAATATTTTTGTAAGGGAAGAAAAAAAGGCAGTTGGCAAGTTTCTAAAAGATAAGTGAAAATTGATGAACTGTGGGAGGCAGGAATAAAAGTGGACTATGTAACTGTGGAGTAAGTAATGAGCTAGAGTAATGCATTACTGTCTTTCCCTAGCATATGAAAATTAAATTTTTCTCCTCTTATTTCCAAATTGCTCACTTTGATTTAACAAAAAAAATTATTGTCCTTGAAAATTTTATCACTAAATTGCCTTATTTTCCTTTTTTTCCCATAGGAATGAATGGAAAGATGTGATAAAGTTGGGCACAAAAAATCAGCTTCAGATGAAAGGAGGGGGATTAGAATCACTAATGGGAGGGGTTAGTTATAAAGGTTTGAAAAGACCTCCAAGATCATCAAGTCCAACCTTTGACCGAACGGTTCAGTGATTATCCAAGATTTCTATTGCCATTGTCTTTAGCCACTGATAACGAATGTCTGTCTCTTGGCTGATGGGGAAACCCAGGGGCTGTTTTTGTATTTTTGCCTTCTGGATAAATTTTGTATTCTCTTCCTGATGAGAACTGTATGCACATGACTCAGAGTCCATCAGACTAGACCACAAATTTCCTCTTTCTACTCCTTTTTCACTATTCCAACATTTCCGCCCCAAAGTCACTTCACTGCTGTTACAATGAACTTCACCTTGGGCAAAAGTAATAGGTGGCATCTTAGTAAGGAACTCTCCAAATCAGAGAGTTCGAATGATTACGCTATTTTAATGTTGATGTAAAATATGACTTGGAAGTGAGACAAAAGGATGGTTGGTGTTCAAACACAGAATCGCCTGCACATTCTT
The DNA here is from genome assembly GCA_013399895.1 of Serilophus lunatus. Taxonomy (NCBI): domain Eukaryota; kingdom Metazoa; phylum Chordata; class Aves; order Passeriformes; family Eurylaimidae; genus Serilophus; species Serilophus lunatus. The sequence continues at coordinate 367,597 of VXBA01003369.1, forward strand.
GTAAAGTGTCTATTGCTTCAATGTGCTTTTTGTTTCTAAGCTGCTCTGTACATACATCTGAACTTTACAGGATAAGACACTATGTACATTTCATTTGCCCGGTGCTTTTTTTTAAAAATTATGATCTTATGAACAACTTCTTTTCCTGTTTTGTGCTCCATACACAATTTATTAAATACATGCTCTATTCTAAGAAATTACTTTTAAAACTATAACATAATTGCCATACCTTCTTGCACTTGTAGCAAACGTAATAAGCATATCTGTTCATAGCATAGCCAGCAGGGTCATTATAAAATCTAACACCCGGCGTTGTGATGGCCTCACTCTTGTGCAACCCTTCATACTCCAGTCTCATTAGCGCTTTTCTCCTTACATCTTCGTAGAGTTCTTTGATTGGATCAAGCAAATCCTTTAATACTGTATGATTGATTTTGTTCTGAAATAATAAAAAAAATTATTCAAGTTATCTTGTATCTTTATCACAATAGCTGTGATAAATTGTCCGACACAAATAGCCTGATGGATGCTATAAAAAAAACATAAAACTTGGGCAATAAACATCTCAAAAAATGGCTGGTGTATTATATCCTCTATTTGTAGCAAAAATAGTAAGCAGGAATGCTCTATGGCCTGTTGTTATAAGAAATCACCAGCCATTACAATAGACCAACAACCACAGAGAGATGGCCAAGAATACATGAAATATTCACCACCGTACAGGAATATTCTGATTGTATGTTTTTTTAAATTTTGGTCCTTTTTGACGTACTGTTCAGCAATTAAGAATAATGAATGACAGTCCTCTATGGCAGCTCTTTATCATTTAATAATCACAAGCTATTGCCATAAATTACCACAACGCAGCATGACAGAAGAAACACAGCATGCAGAATGGCTGACCATTCCCAAATTTCACATTTCTAGGGTGCTACGGTGCTTGCCTTCCCACTTTCTATCATGTGATTTTCATTACAGCAATTTAAATTTTGTAGAGTACAAAAGGAATTTCTAGTAATTTAAGCTGAAGTAAGTACGTGTATTCAGCTCTACCCTCATAGTGAAAATCAAATCAGAAAAGGAAAACCCAAGTATCAGGTAACTTGTTTGACCTTGGCAGGCACACAGCTCATTTACCTTGCAAATAGGACAGGACATAAACCCGAAAGTTATCCTTGGCCCAAGCCATCTGTTTTCTAGTACTCGTTGGCAGCATTGCAAATGGAAAACATGGCTGCAGTCCAGCTTTAGAAAAGAATACATGTAAGTGAACACTGAAGTTACATTAACCACTGAAGTCGAAGCAGTTATTTACTTTTCAATGCCAACATATACCAATTCCATATATTAATTTATTTAAAATCCTACAAGACTTTTATTTTCTTCCTAACAAAAACGAATATAAAATGGTCAATAAAATCATAACCACTCCCAAACCACCAATGGATCTATGAAATACATATGAAGCATATAAACTAATTGCCTCAGTTGTTTTTCTCCTTTACAAAATATAATGTATTTTAACAATTTGATCCAATCTACTTTCTTGAAATAGAAGTAATGCCAGACAAAAAGAAAGCTTTTTAAGTAACCTAAACACTGTTATGATGTCTAGTTTTAAATTTTTAAGAGCATAATTTGAAGGACTTTCTATTTTAGCTTCTTCCACACTACACATTACAACTATAATAGTAATCTCTTAAAAGGCAAAAAACCCTCAGAAACCTGGATAGCTGGTGCTGCTGAAAGTGCTTCAGTAAAGCAGATCATGCACATGTCATCAGCATCTTGTTTAAGAGTTGCAGCATTCTTGTCACAGCCATGCAAGCATGGCAAACAGTGCTCTTCATTCTTAACGCCTCCGCAGGGATGACCGCAGGGGTGTGTCTTGCTGCAGGCAATTTTAGCATACTCCTATTAGAAGTAAAGAGTTAATCATCTTGTCCCCTTCACTCAATGTTTTGACAGTGTCACTTTTGGAAGGTCTGTGCAAATGAACTGAAAGAACCATGAGTCATGTTGACTACTGCTACAGCAGGTTTTTGGGAAAAACTGCACACTGTGTACTTGAAAGAACTTTTCCTTTGGTTACTTACATTACTCCTGCATGGAAATGGCTTAATGAAACTGTAATTTAAAATTTTCAATAGAAAAAGAACTGTTCCTTGATCCTCCATGTATATTTTGTATATTGAGTGCCTCCTGGATAAATATTGCTTACCCTGTATTAACAGTCTTTAAGATATATGCAGAGTTTAGTCTTTCAGGACAGGTATCAAGTAACCTGCTCTTAAGGACATATTATATGCTAATCATTAATCAGCATCAAGAACTTTTACATGGAAATTGAATTTCAACCACCTCTAATTCCTATTCCTGATAAGTATCACAGAATTACATAATCAGTGAGGTTGGAAAAGACCTCTGAGATCATCAAGTCCAACTTTTGACCCAACACTACTTCATCAACCAGACCGCGGCATCAAGTGCCACATCCAGTCTTTTCCTAAACACCTCCAGGGATAGTGACTCCACCACCTCTCTGGGCAGCCCATTCCAGTGCTCAACCACTCTTTCTGTAAAGAAATTTTCCTGATGCCCAACTTAAACCTCCCCTGGTGCAGCTAGAAAACTTATAAAAGTTGCCCAGCAGCTAAAAACAAATTGAACCGATTTCATGCAACATATTTGTAGGCTGAGAGAGAAAAAGAGATGGCCAATTTGCCTCATTTAAACACAAATAAATAGGGTGGGATAAGAAACTGGCTAGAATTTGGCCTGCTGCCAATTTCACCTATACTGTAGGGCACGAAAACACTCAAGATACATAGATACAGTTGACACACCTGGCTAAGTCATGTCTATGCTCACATAATACACAGGCTGTTAGGCAAACTAGGTTTGCCAAGCTTTCCAGTACAGCAGACTTCATGCTGACAGCATGTATCTTATTTTATAATTGCAATACTATTGTGACAACTTGAGATACTTTTGAAGATAATAATAAAACTACCCAGTATTTTGGTTGACTCTTGGTGTTTGTAATTAAAATAAACATTTACAAACTCGTACGTATTTGAATGATAATATTCAATATTAAAACCTCCTTGTGAGAAGTCTAATTTAAGATGGACCACAGGGATGAACAATGTTTACTCAAAATAAGAAGCCTATTTCATCCTGCAGTCTTTTCTACTTTTGTAGTTAATGATGACTGATGCTTGCTAATACACACCTGGCAGTCTGTATCAGAACAAACGCTTCCCACTGCTGACAATTCTGTTCCACTCCTACATCCACAGAACCGACATGCTTCAGAACTGCTGGTGGTCGGTTTGCCTAGGGGTGTGCAAGAGTAAACAAAACCAAGAAGTTTTCTAATGAAACATGGAGGGACTGATACTCTAATAGACATCAAAACAAGAGTCACAGAAAACAGCCAGAAATCCAGCAATTCTGAAGCAGCTAAACTATTTTATTTTTATTAAAAAAAATTAAAAGCAATGTCCTAAAGCAGGTAAAAATCATAATAATCAGGATAAAGAGCAAGTGATAACAGAGGTGTTTTACCTGTCTGTTCCCTAAACTCCACCATAGCCTTCATAGTTTTAGAATCTGCCAATGCCATCAGCCAGAAAAGTTTGGTCCTACCACATCCCTCATGGAGATCAACTTTGATAGCTTCTTCTTCTTCTTTGAATACCTGTCAGGTTAACCAAACAGATACTAAATGGCATCTCTATGTTACTTTTGTCACTATCTCTTTGGATTTATACCAGATGTTTTATGGATTCTGTGGAGCTTGTCTACTGCAAGCTATTTTTCTTTTATCCATTCCATAACTTGTACATAGTGCAGAATGGATAAATGTTTTCAGAAGTAAAAATAAATAAAATTGACTCTTGATCTAACATGGCTGGGAAACAACAGTGCAGCCATGCTAAGAAGAGAGCTGCACATTTTTTTCTAATTTAATAAATATGGAGCTTGTACTTCATAACTCCTACCCAACTCATCCAGTAGGCCACAGTATATTAGAAGCACAAGATAACAGAAATATCGTCATAAAACCACACTAGCACTTTATCAAAGCAACAATAGAATAAACTACACAAGTGTGTAATATTAGTATTTTTGATTTTCACATAACTACACAGTGGATACTTCTAGCTACAATAAGGAAAACGAGATTTTTTGCAAAATCAAAAATCTGCATGAAATCTTTAGGGGACTTCATGCAGTCTCTTCTTTTATTCCTGTCCCAAGTTTTGAAGGCAGTTCGGTTTGCATTGGTTTCACCTGAAATACAACATAAGTTAGAATTTTCCTGCGTATAGATGTATACACTCCCTTTAAACTTTAATTCTTATTAGAATCAAAAAACCCCATCCTAGTTGCTTCACAAAGGATTCATATAAGCACACTGTAGTAATTTGCAGGCTGTCCTTTCTAGAGGGGGGGAGAAAATACATTGAAGAGGTATGTATGCTGAAGTTGGACAAAAAACAGGAAGCAAACAGAAAACAGAAGAGAGGGAACAAGACAGAACTTAAAATTGAAATTGAAGGGCTTAACATGAGAGATGTAAAGGTAAAGGTGGTGAATAAAGTGCAAAAGTTTAAACATGCTTTTAGAAATTAATAGGAAAATCCAGTAAGTAGCTATTTTGGACAGATTAAAGGAGAAATTGAGGACTTCTATGAGATAAGAACTTACTTTTTATCAACTGTAATCTGAACAGGCTATATAGGAGAAATGAGAAAAATAAATAAGACTAGACTGTGCTGTGCCATGACAGAAGAGTAGACACAAAAAATGTTCTTCCTAGGATGATGAAATAGGGAAATTTCTAAGGGGGTTACAAAGACTTTGGTTAAGAAATAGAAGGTAATAGATGTATGTGGAACTGCCAGGCTGAGGCTACACTGCAAATGCTGAGGCACTGGAGAGGTATGTCTCACTGTAAAGTGAAATTCATACCACTGGTCTGACATTTACATCACACATACTCTAGTCTAGCTGATCCCTTGCACTGAGTGACCATCAGCAGTATGTCCATCCATCCATCCATCCATCCATCCATCCATCCATCCATCCATCCATCCATCCATCCATCCATCCATCCATCCATCCATCCATCCTTTTTAGTTTCACCTGAGAACAATCTAGTTCATGCACTCAGTGAATCCAGAAAAACAATCCAATTCATGCTGCTCGGTAACCGAAATCAAAGCATGTTAAGAAGAGATAATCATATTGGCTTTAAAAGCCAATTCCTGATCATAATTAAAAAGTTAATACAGATGCATTCTAGGAGAGGGAAAAGAGGAATGATTTCAATTGCATTAACTTTATTAATGACCTTTCTTATTTTAACCTTTGGTCAAATATAAGTAGTCAAGAGGGAAAGGGGAAAATAAAGGACCACAAAAAAACATAAAAGAGAAATAGTGTCAAGAAAGGAAATGTTCCAGAAGAAAAAGCATCTTCAAGAATAATTTCAATGAGAAAAAAAAAATTCCAAGGAATAGTTTCAGGTTTAGAGATGAAAAGGATAAAAGAATAACACAAAAGAACTCTAATTAGTACAGCACTCAACAATTTGCAAAAACTCAGATCTAAGTCAAAGTTTCCATCCTAAAAACAAACCCAAAAGAAGTCTGGGAATTTTCAAGCTTAAGAATATGACAACATATTTATCTCTGAAAACACAGTGAATGCTAGAGGAATATTGCACAATAAGAGAAGACTGACATAGGGGAGCGAGTAGGAGTATTTGCTGTCAAACGGTCTTCCTGGATATTAAAAAAATAGACACGCATTAGAAATGAAGGGGTTGACAAAAACTGACTCATGTGATACAAGTAAAACAAGGGAGATATAATTTAACAGGAATAAAGAATCAACCTATACTTAAGAAAGTCAATGAAGCTCCTAAATCCTCCTAAAAAAAGGCAGTCCTAAATAATGTTGAACAAGAGAGAAAAAAGCTGACATAGCCTAAGAACTAAGGACTGCTACAAAATTTTCTAAATTTCTTCAAAGGTAAGGGACAAGGAAATGTAACTAAAAGCAACCAAAAGGTATTAAATGGAAACATATCCATACCATTTCCAGAAGTAAGATTTGATACTTGTTAGTACCTTTTGCTTGTGAATTATTTGTGGAAATGCAATGCATGCAACATGGTGTCACGTATACTCTACCTGTCTCTGATGTGTTTTTGTTCGCCGATGGAGATGAAGGAATCGGTCGCAGTCTGTGCACAAATTCCCACAGACATTACATAAAATGATTGCAGCAGTTTCACCATCATCATGGTTATCACACATTGGCTGAGAGGAAAAAGAAAAAATATGAAATCATTCCTCTTTATTAAAGTCCCTTACTTCCTTTCAGCATCTGTTTTTATTCTCCCTCAGTAACATATCCCATATCTCCCCTCCAATTTCTAAAGGGAGATGAAGAGCTTGTTTTGACTATTAATCTTATCTTGAGACTAATCAGTACTTAAACAACTACTCCTGGACAGAAAAAGCCTCAATTTATGACATCAATTTTTCTGATACTCTTCATCTCATATTTTGTGTAATGTAGCAAAAATGCATTTTTCAATAATATAGTTGAGACATTGTTTTCCACTAGTGTGAGAAGAGACTTATGTGGTAACAACAGATTATGGGCATTTTAACAGCAAAGTTCAGAGAAATGAGAACTTAGGTCAGTCAACAGTTATGATATTTACCCTTCACTGCTTTGATACGCTGTATTTACTCTGTTCAAACATCTAAACAAAGTTGTAGGTCATCTATAACTCAGAGACAATATGGTTGAAATCACAAACTTCAAAATCCATCATAAAATTAAGTTGCTTTACTGACAGGATTGGGGAATTTCAGTCTGGGTTTAGCAGCTTGAATTCCCGTTTCACAATGTCTTGGCTGGTCCTCTGGCATTTTCAAGTCCCTTGACTTTCTTATCTTCTCAGGGAACCTTTATGTCTCCTTCCTTCTCAGCAGTTTTAGTCCACAGTTACAGCTCTATGCCTTTGTGTATTCTCTTTCTACCTACACTAAACTGCTTTGGAGGCTTCTTTGCTCTAAGTACCATCAGTTGCTAATGCACAACCTTCCCTTGCCTCCCAGGGGATCCACCTAACCAAGCTATAAAGAGACCAGCTTCATTATTTTGCTTTTTCCACATTAGTATTAAAAAAATGTAAGCTTTTTGTTACACTGTAAAGACAAAAACTTGATTAATCCATCATATTCCACATCAAATTTATAAATCCTCTCAGTAAATGGCAGTTTAACTAAATTTAGTTAGAAAGAGTTTCTCTCTCTTTGGGGCAATCATTCTCTACTGAGATGGGGAAGAAGAAGCTAATTACAGAAAAGCAGTTGTTGAAGAACACGTAAGAATTGATTTTATTATGTGACAGGCATTAAGATAGAAAGACAAAACTCTGATAGAGCATGTTGTATTAACTGAGTCAATCTGGTAAAAAATCCATTCCACAGGTGTTAGAAAGGCCTCTCTTCATCCTGAATACTGGTAGAATTGCTACCTTAAGTTGAAATTCCTGTTTTCTGAGCAGCGCTTATCTAAAACACAAATAGTTCAAACATGTATGTAAAATCTCTACTGGGATCAAAAGGGAGAAACCAAGTTAGGCCAAGTTTACCTTTCCTCACCATTGTTCTAAATTCTTTGATGACTGAATAAATCAAAATAAACACAAACCCATATGATTTTCAGTCTCACCATTTGTTTCTGTTGCCCGTCCTTTCCCATCCATCTTCCTGAAGATAGTCTATCAACATGATCCTGATCAAGCACACAAAGGGATGCTAAGGCCAGCCACAGCTATTGAAAGGCAAGGTAGAATTAAATGCCTTAGATATATTAAAAACAAAACAAATCAAATCAAAACCCAACCAAATACTAAAAAGACAAACTTTGGCAGATAAGAATGTTACTGTTACCTGCAAACTCTATCACTGTTAGCTTTGTTTGAAGTTTGCTCAAACAACTGCAAGATTTTTGTTTTGCAAAAGAAGTCAGGGACACGGCGAAACTTACTAAACCTTTGGGAACTACCTTGTTTCTGTCAGGTATGCCACTTTATGATTATAAAAACAGTAGTTAGCAGACATGAAATAAAAAGTGAAGAAAGATCAATCAGAGCACATTACAGGAAATATGGCAAATACAGACTTGCAGGTTGCTCCCAAACATTGCAAGCTTTGGAGAAAAGACATAGAGTAATAAAAATAAAAACAAAACCAAAGACAACCCTCCAAAACCTTAGCCCAACGACTTAGTTGAAAGACTGCTTTCTGTATGTTCTCTCCTCACTTCACAGGACATTTGAGATTACCTAGAAAAAGTTTCAGAGCTAACTATTCAGAGGAAGCTTTTCTCTCTTCTTTTCTATTGACTACAGTGATATCCTGGAGAGATTAGATACATGAAGATAATTTGTCAGTAAGCCTGCAACTCAAACTGAAACACACTTGACAGCTGCGTTTTGGAGTAGTTTTTAATCAAAGGTCTGATTTGAACAAAATTGGGTTTTGTGAAAAACTCTATCAGACTATCTTCCAAAAAATACACCTCCATGACAAAACTGCACAGCCATCCACAGGAGTAGCTAGACTGACATTCAGGGCTCCTGTAAAACCTGACTAAACTAGTACAGTGACAGCAGGAGCCAGTGGTAGTTTAAGACTGTGTCCTCCAGAGAGCAGAGTAACAAAATTGATGAATGGTACAGCCTTTTAAGACAGAAAACAACGTGTCAATGCTTGTAACCACTCCAAACCTCTTTTGTCTTACTATTATTATGCTTGAGAAGCTAAAATATTTACTCCCTAAGATAGCAGGAATGTCATAATTTACAAATATGCTTTTCATGGTATTTCAAGCAATCTATTAAATTAATCCTAGTTTCTATAAAATATTCACAGAAAAAATAAAGGCAAAGAAAAGAAGAACATACCAGGTAAGTAATAAAGGGCTCATCAAATAATTTTTTATTTTGATATAAACACAGGTGAAGCAAAGCTTAATTGTCCTAGAGAACATCTGTTACTGAGTGTTGTCATAATACCCTTGAGATCTGGCAGCTGATTACCTAGATGTCAAACCACTTAAAGTAATTGTGTGAAGAGCTGGAAAAAGACTGCTGATGCATATTGTGCAATTTTCCACACAGATGATCTCATAATTGTAGTAAAAGGCAAGTATCACCAACTTAAAGCAGAATTGTTTCAAGAATAACCCCCCAAATGTTTAGGGATGACACTTATTCTTTCTGAGACACCCAAGATGCATATTTAATTATAATTCAGTTTTCACTTATTTATTTCTGCCACAAAGAAAAAAACCTCAATCTGCAGGGACAGAGGAAGCAAAACTTTTAGTAGGACATATAGTGATTGCTTTAGGATACCTGCCCATTATGCATACAGCTAGATTTGCAAAATATAAACTGTATACTGTATGCATTGTTTCCTGAAGCAACCTGTGTAAGGAAGTTTGTTCTACAATATAGAAAGGCTCTTGGATTGGCTCCTACCACACATTTACAATGAACTGATGCTAAATTCAGTGAAGTTCTTACTCTGGTTGTTGCAATGCACCTCACTGGTGATCTGTATTCTTCTTCCATTTTAGTCAGAGCTATGATGGTTTCAGCAATAGCATTCTTTGTCACACGTGACCAAGCTTCTGAGAGATGACCCTGTTAAAAAGAAAACTCAATTTACTATAGCTTTTATTAATACTTAGAACAACCAATACTGTAATTAGAGCTGCTACAAACGACATCAGGTTAAGATCTCAAGTTAGAACAGAAAAAGACGAAGTCAGGGATGACATGGACAAATCAGGTATTCTCATAGAATTATTTGAGTTGGAAAGGACTTTAAAGATCATCTAGTTCCAATTCCCCTGACAGGTAAAGGCAACAACCCTCCACTAGACCAGATTGCTCAAAGCCCCATCCAATCTGGCTTTGATTTTCAAATCACAGATCTGGTAAAAATCAGCCCTCAAACACTCAAGTGACTGAGGCAGTCTCTGAGCAACTACTGGAAGAAGTAACTTGGAATAAGTAAAAGGCATATGATTTGAAGAATGAAAGATCATATTCCCAAAGTGATCCTCGGCCCTCCTGAAAAAAGAAAGATGCAGAGATGGAGCACAGGTAAGTGATTGTGAATACCACACAGATCATGGTGGGTTCCTAGTGAAATCAGCTCCATTTGCCTAGTTCAGCCCTCCTGAATGGTCTCCATAGTTTCTGTATTTGAAAGAAATAAAGAGGAGTACCCAGGAAACATCAGGACCATGGCATACTTTCCAAACTAACCTTTAACATTCTAAGCATGTGGCACTGATTCATATCCTTAAGTTTTTGATTCAGAGAATGCTGCATCCTTTAGTTCTTAACGCAGTATGTAAATTTCTAAACCTCATGATAAAGGTGATAAATAATCAAAAAAGCAAGCTATAATGACTAACTCAGATGTAGGTAACTACACACTGCAAATGTTGAAGAAGTCAGGTGAAAGGAATCACATTTGTAACTTTTACAAAGAGGCCAATAAGACTGAGGTCACCCTGCTGATAATCGGCAGCTCTACAAAGCCTAAAAGAAAGTTTTTGAACATAAAACACTTTTATTCTAACTCTTACGAATGGTGAGATTCTGAAATCTTGTGGTCAGAATCAACAGCAACAATTGCAGAGGACTCCCATCCATGTTCAGTAACTTTGAGAACGAACCTCTTTAAACACAGTGAATGGTCTAGAAAATATGACTTCAAAGCTGAAGATACAGAAACACCTTTCAAAGAGTATTCACAGAGGAAAATCTGGGTCATTTAGAGCATCTTACTGAAATAGGTACAGAATTAAAAAAACAAAAGCAACCTCCCAACTGAATTCCTTTCCCCATAGCATACACAAAATCTTTTTTCATTTTGCAAATATTGTTTCTGTGAAGTAGCTGATTCACCTGTCATCAATTTTTTTGCCTAAAAACTTGCCTGAAGCAGTTACAACTATGGAAAATATAAGTTCAGATGGTTAAAGTAATAAGCAACTATAAATGTAGGCTTCTATGACTGAAAGAAGTAAATTTTAACCAGAAAAATCCACTTATTAATTCTACATACTGTTACATGAAAATACTATTGTCCTACCCCACAGATACTTTTTACTTTTCAATTAGAGTTTTGAGTTCTCAAGATCTAAAAAATTAGGCTTCTAAGTTAATAATGTAGAAAATGACCCGCAATTATTGCTCACTTCTTAAATTTCTGGGACAAATGACTTACTTAAAAGCTTCTTTCAAAACTGGATTTCTGTTTAGCAGAATGAGAACTTAGTTGGTTACCGCTTCTAGCCCTAGACTTGATCCATAAAACTTTATGTGTTTTTTTCTTGAGACCTATTCACATTTAACTGCTCAACTCAATACTAATTGTAAAAGAAGGTAATGAAAAGATGTACTCTTGATTATGAGACATATTTTAATATCCTCCCCACATTTAAAGGATAGAAACTCACTGCTGCCATGTCTTTAATGAGTTTAATGATGATCTCTGAAATCTGTGTAGGTGTTGAACCCTTCATCCACCAATGACTTTCACCTCGCCGAATATAGCTGCAAAGGACATATGGCAATAGATGAAACAAACTCAAGTAATTAGTTACTGTTTGTTGAAATCCAGCACAAAGAAATAGTGTACATATTCAGCACAACCACAGGTTGTGGTTTGTTCCTTTTGTAAATTGAACTCACTAATAACATAGCATATGGTCAAAGTGTTATACAGTTTTTTTGTTTATAAAATAAAGATTTTAAAGACAACATAACTGGCATCAAAGAAGGTGCCTGTAGCTTCAGAATATATAGGTATTTTTAAACAAACCTAGAATTGAAGATCATTGGAAGCGTGACTGTAGTAACTCCTTTGCCTGCAGTAGTGCCAGCTGTCCCTGTGATAGTGGTTCCTTTGGCTTTTAGCTGTACAGTGAGAGCTTTGGCAATGCATCCCAGAAACATGTCCAAGATACCTAGTTTATTCCAATCTCCTTTTTCTGTTGAATGAATGATATCACTTATATCTGCTGGTGGAAGAGACTTCACTCCTATAATACTAGCCAGGCGACTAGGGGTTACCTCAGGCAAAACACGTCTCAGTAATGATGTTACCTGGAAAAGAAACATCAACACAACAATTCTTATCAAGACAGCTGGAGTTCTCAAGCAAAATCAAATAAAGTCTTTTTTCTTCTTCACAAGTTATTTCAGTAAGAAGGACTGAATCTAATTTCTGAACTTAATTACTACTGTAAGAAATTCTGCAATGCTTCTATCTTGCCTTGAAGTGTTTGTTAATATATGCAGTGAGACAAGGCCAAACAGTCTAGAACTGATCTCACTGAAACAATACTTAAGTCTTCATATAATAATAATAATATGCTACTGGACTTATGGTAATGATCACAAAATCAACAAGGTTGGAAAAACCATTGAGATCATCCAGTCCAACCTATTAGCGAACACCATCCCATCATGATGATACAGACATTTGTACAATTCTGATTTGCTTGCACAGTACAGACACGTCACCCACTTGGCCTATCTTATTTAGATGTCAGAAACCTTGTGGTAGAACTGTTAAAGACACTTGAGAATCCTGAAAACAAAGTACTTGCCTTAAGGTACAGAGAACTATAATACTCTCTTCCCTCTCCTTTAGTTTTCCTTATAATAGTCCAACTGGAATTTTTTGCTGTGCCAGGAACTCTGGGTCTAACAGGAATTCTCTTGAAATGACATTGTTCAGCCTTACCAGCTGGTGAAACTGGGGTTGAAATCGGCTACATTATGCAAAATTTGATCCAAGCATGAAAGCTGAAGGACAGTTCATATCTGATTTCTCAAGCCTTCGTTGTTCTCTTGAAAAACTATTGCATATCTGCAGTACATAGAATTACTAAGCAGGGCAGTATCCACCTCCAGGCAAATTGAGATGTGAGAGTGTAATAGTTCAGAAAATTGTGAAAATAGAGTAGAGTATGAGACATAAAAACTTCTGCAACAGGAACTTAGAATCCACCTAGAGAAGGCATAGCAGCTAGCGAGAACAAGATAGTGCATTAACTGAACTAAGGCAAATATTTTTGTTTTTATATTTATGTTGCACTATATGCACACAAATATACATGTGCTCAGACAGACAACAATAAAATTCAGAAAGAAATAGGTATTAAAACTGTGTTTGAGGATACCTAGAGTAGAAAGGAGTTGTCTCGTTTGACATTACTACATTTGCAGCCTGAGTGTAAGACACATGCTAAGGACTCATAACAGATCAATAACAGACACCAGTAATTAAAAACCTCTCATCTTACCTACATAGGCTGTATGAAGAGTGTATCTACATAATATGAAATACTTGAAAACCACTGCATACTTAGATCCTGTCCATTTGACAGACATTTCTACCATGCTCTACTTATTCAAGATCTAATCTCAACCAGCGAGCAATGCTGCTTCATCTGTTATGATGATTTAGCAAAACAGCCATTAGTCATCCCACAATTCTAGATGCCATTGTGCCTTGCCACCAAAACCAATATTAAAAGGGCAAGAATTAACTATTGCTTCCTCAAATCATATAAATATTTACTAACATTAGGATCAGATGGAACATGCATAAGTAGGGGCAACTGTGAAGCTCTCTCAGACCCTTTCCTCACAATGAAGTGGCATGAGATCTTACTAAGAAATAAGCATCATCTTACCTCTTCACACCTGAAAACTGCACTGCTTTTTGTACAGAATTCCTATTTGCAATAAACACATACACACCAGCTTTTAAACTTCATAGATTTAAGAAAAGAGTAAATAACAGCTCTGATATTTAAAAAGAGCACCTCTAGTTATTACAAATACATATAATCACTCTGGACCAAACTGTCCTTTATGAATAGACAAATGCAATATATGAACTTTAAGCCTCTTTTTTGGAATGTAATACCTAACACTGGTCTAAATTTAAGTACTGCCAGTCATAAGACTGTGCAAACTTTAGAACCTGAGCTTTCGTCTTAAAAAAGAGAATTCTTAGTCGTTGCAACAGAAATAATACATGTAACAGGACATGAAATAAACTGTTTTTAAACATTAACAACCAGGCTACTGTTAAGTTAGGCTCACTGAGTATCGTGAAGTTCAGATTCACTGAAGAATCCTTTGCAACATCACTCCAAGACGAAAGGTGCATGCTGATGTAAAGGACACCCACCCATTAGACACACAAAATTACTAACTGCTCTTGTGCATCTTACTTCATTTCTGCATTAACCCATGCCAAGAAAATCGTATGTTCCTTTGAGAAATGGTTTGAAAAAGCGATTTACCCTGCCCTGTTCAAAATCCTTCAGAATAAAATTGAGAAAGGTGAAGAGCGATATTACCCAAAGGCATTTCAGTTTGCTTACCTAACATTTAAGTCATCATGATGTTCAATCAGCAATTTTGGGTTTCTACACCTCAGTTCTACCTCTTGGAGACAAAGCACTGCAGACTTGCTCAAAAGTGACTTTGTTTTCATTTTGCAACTTTAGCCTTTGTTGTCTTCAGCACTGTCTGTGTTTCCTACAAGTAGTCTCATACAGCCAAATTGTGGTGGTGCTGGTGTATGTATGTATTTGTATATCAGACACAAAAGTTTTTAACCCCATTCAAAAACTGGAAAACCACCCTAAAACCTGACACTTAAAGTCCAAAAAGGAATTCTGTATTTGTTTTCTTTACATATTCGGAATTTTTTATTTTCACTCTTTTCGTTAATGCGGTAACGAGTTGCATTACCTACACTTTTTCCCTACATGGAATATTTAATGAAAGAAACCAAGTTCAAGTATACATTACACTATCACACACATAATTTTAGGATTCTGAAGACATTTTTCTAGGAATACCACGCCAGACAAGGAACAATCAGCACTCACCTGTCTCTGCACTCTGGGAGAAGCAGTGTGTAGCAATGAGAAGAGATCCTGCAGCAGAGTTAGCTGCTGGGCCAGATACTGCCGGCCCACATTGGAACCACTCAGCGCCAGGACCATGGAGAGCAGCTCGAAGCAATAAGCGTCGGAAGACGCATCCTCATCGTTGGGCTGGGAGTTGGCGTTCTCTTTGCTAGAGATGGCGTGCTCCCACTCCTCGCGCACACGCGTTGCTTCCATTCGTATGGCCTGGACTATATGGGCACACACCTATCCAAACAGAACCCAAATACACAGTAACTCTTAAAAACTTACACTTACTACTCAGGAAGCTTAAAAAAAATTTCAGAAACAATGATTTCATTTCACCAATAGCTGTTAAAACTGATTTTTAAGAGATTTTAAAGTTTGCTAGGATGAGTGCCAAAAGAGTAGATTCTGCTTAAACTACTAAACTAACAAATTTCAAAATTAATCAATAGCTCATTTATTATTGTGAAAATATTTATGGCACTATTTGTTTCATTATAGGTATAGTAGAGATAATATAAAAGATGGTTTAATTGGTATGTTTAAAAAAAAAAGTATTACGAAGAAAAAGGAAAACATATTTTAACTACTGCTTTATGTTAGGAAAAAATAAAGACAAGCTAAAAAAGCACAAAACCCTCAAAATTTCACTGATTGCCGAAAAGAATAACTTAAGTACCTATGTGCTGATTCCCTTTCTAGGATTAAATTTTATCAAACCTAAATACGTTTTGATGATGGAAATGGGGAAAAAACATGTACAAACTAAGAATCTAAACTCTCTCACTGATCCTTGCCTAGAACTTAGTGAAGGTCCACTATTCTGCTGTTATTACTGGGAAACATGAATAAGTAACATTTACTCTATTCTAAAACTTCTGAAATTGAGTCTAATAGGGTAGGATTTTTTCAATTAAAATGCATTTTTTCACAGTTAGTTTCAGCAGATTTTTTACATAGAAAAAACACACGATTATACTATTTAAAGTATAATCCAAAAAAAGACAAACAGAAGAACTGAAAGTACCAAACAATTCAATACTCAGTGAAAATGAGCATATTTATTACAAAAAAATTACCAATATTTAATCCTCAAATCATTTCAAAATGAACAAACCTGCTTCTGCAAATTTGTCAGTTTGCTCCGGCTGAATATGATCCCTACCATATGCTCCTTCAGGTCTGCATCTGATGTTGCCTTCATAAAAAGCATATTTAATATTAGATCAAAAGTTCAAGAACATTTCCTAATTACTGTATCAATGAACATGGAATGTATCAACAAACTGTGGTTTAAAAGTTTGTCGCTTTTTGTTACAGGGAAGTAAGATATGTAAGCAAGATCAATTTAACTATGGTTAATAAATACCTCTTCAAGAGGAATTTCAGCAAGAAATGAAATAGGCCAAACAAGTGGGGTACAATTATCTGAGATTCAGCCTCTTCATGTAAGTTAATGCAGTCAGTGATTAAGTCTTTGTAAACCAGTGGACAGAATCTATTTTTCAGTTTGTATGTTTCATAGTAAAAGAAACAAAGAACACGTAGCCAAGTTTACCACACAGAAGGGACAGAAAAATGCGCTTTTACAAATGAGTAATTCAGTCATGGAACTTATTGCTGCAAGGTACTGGATAGAACAAAATCATCTACCATCTGAAAAATGAAATTAATTTCACTGAGGACAGTGCCATTTTGGGTATTAAACAGGACAGTCCAGACAGACTGACATTTTCAGGAACATTTCTTAAACAAATCCTTGCTGGAAGACAGGGAAGTATAGCATCTGAAAGGATACTAGTGCAGTTTGTTCATACTTTTTCTCTAAACATCAAAGCCCCTCTTGAGGCACAAGACAACAGAGAAGGACTTTCAGGTAGACCATTACTACGGATGTTAAGTTCTTCTGTAATTGTAGGCATAACTTGTGCCACTAATATTATGATGTTTCCATTAAATGCATATCCCTTGATAACAATTTACTAGTTAAAAAATCCATTATAAGTTGTTAAAAAAAAGCATTTGTGGCATTTTACTTCCGTTTTGGTCTAAAAAATTATGTAGCATAAGAAATGGGACAAATAGTGAAAATCATCCTGGATCATTTTCTAAGCAAAGTATTATTGATAGAATACAAATAAATACATTGTGTACTTTTTCTTCTCCTTCTGGGGAAGACAATAGTGCTTTTTCTTCTTGCTCTGGGGTTGGCTCAGCATCTCCAGAGATGAGTTTTCCAAATACCTGTAAGAAAGACAGTGGCAATTAGCACATCTCAAAGATAAACCTGTGCAGCTGTGGCATTTTACATTAAAACATATGCACTGAAAGCCTACAATTTATAGCAACTTTCACTGTATAACACATCATTATAGTATCACCTGGGATGTTATAAGTCGGAATACTCGCAGTGTCTCAGATTCACAGTTTCTTTGCTGAGCTACACTTGCAGAAATCTGGCCTGCTATTTTAATGCTTTCACCATCTTTCCATCCAAGGATTTTCACTTGTCGAACTCTTAGTGTGTTCTCTGGACCCTTCAATTCAATTTTGATGATGTGATTGTCACCCCCAGGAAGTTCACTTGTTACCCATCCAATATGTCTTGAATCCAAGTCTACCTGTTGAAGAGGAATATAAAGATGGGAACTGACACTATGTCAAACAAAAAGTCACCTACTCTAAAAGAAATCCGTCATATACCACCGCAACAAATACTATGCCTGCAATGAAATTTTCATCCTGAGCAGTAAGACTTATGCTTAATTACAAAAATATTCAACCTTGTGAATTCAGATAAAAAAAAAAAAGACGGGCTCAAACTTAAAGTGACATATAGCCAACTCTTTTTTGTCCTTACAACAGTGGTCTACCTTATCCCTTTTATCCTCAAAGCAAGAGTTCACATATTAAAAAAACTCAACTCTTAGAACTAATGTTTGATCACTAATTAAAAAAGCAAAAAAAAAAAGCTACCATAATTTAACTGAAACTATAACACAGAATTCTTAGTAGTCATTTCATCCCTATTCACATACATCCATGCCAAAGAAACTGTGACTCTGAAAGTCAGTGTCTGCTATCCTTATCAAGACATACAGGACTTAAAAATTGTAAAAAAGAGAGATGAACTGTATTTAAGACTATTTTAAAAGAAATACTGTTTAAAAATAATGAATGCAAACAATGCCGTATGAAATCCTATATTTCACATGGAACTGGAACATTACTACTGGAATCCAAACTCTAATAGGGTGCAGTGCCTCACATCACTGTTCAGAGCAGCCCGAGCTCTGAGCCAAGTGAGTCGTGTCTCCTATGCAAAGGCGTATTTATAGTCAAGCTAGTATTTGTTCTTACCATTTCTACACTCAGTTCTACACTCATTTCTCAGTGTCTGCATTGAACTATGCTGCACCAGGTAAGACTGACTTTTTTTGTTTAAAATATAAGACAGGGTATGAATGAGTTAAGGTATGTGGGTGTGTCTGAAGGTAAAATACTGTTGGAGAAATGTCAGACGACCATTGAGGCAAGAATGAGCAAAGCTGAATCAGTTCCTGCCCGTGTTCTAGGATTCATTTTTGGAAACTTTCTACACCTGAAAGGACAAATGATCATGGAGCAATGAAAAGTAATCTAAAGAACATTTTATCTGTTCTATTTCAGTGGAAGAGTAAAAGCTTGACCAATATTCAGCACATGACTTAATTCTGTCATTAGTAATACAATGTTTTTCAAGGTTTATTATAAGGTCTGATATTTGTAAAGTAATTTATCTACCATAAGAAATGGAAACTATTTGTTCAAAAAAAAAAATCTCTGCTATATGCAGCCAAAAATGACAGCAACTTTTCTATGTTAACTGTTAGAATATTTACCTGCTTTATTCTACAGAGATCCTCTACTGCCTTGCCAGTTAGGAAGGTCATTGAAGTTACTTTGTTCTGCAACAGACAAGCAAAATAACAATGAAACATGTTAATTGAGGACAGTTCTGGCTACTTTTTCTGTATTGAGGGTCAATACATAAAAGAGAAGTTGCTTCATTATAAAAAAAAAAAAGAAAAGTAAAAGTGATAAAAACCAAGGACAAAGAACAGAAAAAATCTGCTTTTATATTAAAAATTGTAGTTGAAATAGATTTGTAACATTACTAAAGTGATCAATAAAAAAGAATGTAGAAAGTCTAGAAAACAGTTTGGATTTTGTGAAAGGTCCTTATTTCAATGCTTCTACAGAAATGAGCATGAAAAGTAACTTAAAATTATTAAATGTTTGAAAATACATCTGAAATGAAGATGCTAATTAATGCATTTTCCCAGTTTCCAGTTCATGCAACTGCAAATTCAGACACACTGCAAAATCAGACTGATCATAACAGTTACTGCTTTAAAAATTAAAGGATTTAGAAATTTTACGTTGAAATGTGAGCTTCTGAATTAGAATTAACAAATTATCAACTGAACTGGACAAAGAAAACAGTGGTTCTTGATGGATAAATACATACAACTTGGACTTCAATGAGAAACATTTAATTTCATTTTCCTCTTACCCCAAGATCTCTGGAATTGTCTACATGAACACAAACATAACGTGCATTGATTCCTTTTACACAGTTGATTGTGATATTTTTAGTTTTGTTTTTGTCCTCATCTCCTGATTCCCAGAATGTTTCTGTAGATCCATCTGTTAAACTACCGATCATGGCAGGTCGGCTTGATGTTTTAATGTCAACAATGCTGGTTAAGTCTTTTAGACAAACCACTATACACAGTTCCTGTCAAAACAAATGAAAATAATTAAAATAGCTGAAAGTAAGTCCAAATCCCGGCATTATTTATAATTTTTGATACCATATAGACATTTCTTTCTGAGGCATATGCTCTCAAAGAAATTTGTCATTTATTGGTTCAGGTTATTCAGTCCTTTAAACCAAAGGAACTATTAATAGCTAACAGCTGAATATATTATTAAATGCCTCAATGTATTACTAAATGGGAGAAAACAATTGAAACATATTATCTGAAAATATTAATTTGTGCTCCTTGGGATAATAGAAGCTATAAGCAAGTAAGAACTGGAAGTAAAAAATTAAACTAACTCGGGGACACAAATGGACTACAAGACACTCCTCCAACATTTCATTTGTAATGCAGGACTTACAAGCAGTGCTCCAGAATTTAGGTTTGAGTGATATATAGGCTAAGTGTCAATATTTGAACCTCTAAAGCTAAATATGAGAACCTACATATCAGCAGCAAGATCCCAAACTGAAATACATTCAAGGAAATATGACATCGCAGTAAGGAATCTTTTAATTCACACAGAATCATCATAGCAAGTACAGGCTGTTCACAAATTACCTCTGCGTCTGAGGGAAGTTTAATACTTGCCTGATTCATGACTTCAAAACCAGACTGAATGCTGATACTAAAACTCTCTTCGCTATCTCCATCATCAGATTTAGACAAAATATTGTTGATATGATGAAAAACATTGCTCTGGTGCAGGAACTGGTGATCAGATTGTTTAAATTTGAGACTCCAGCATCTGAAAACATATTTATTGGACTCTGAAATTTTGAATATTGTTAAAAGACACAACCTACCAGTGAAACTATTAATTACATTTTTGCTTCTCAAAATATTTTCTATAAATTTTTAACTTCAAATTTTGCAGGTTCTTAAGTGTTTCTATACATTACTTGAGGAAGGCAGGAATAAGGTTTTCTTAGAATTCTGATAGTAAATGCAACCATTACTATTCATTTTTCCTCTGAGACAGATACACAGAAAAAATTTCAAACAGTTTAAAGATAGGTTAGGTAAGGGATAGATGTGCTCCTATTTACCTTGCAAAATCTTTTTATCGATAAGGCTACAACATTTCCAGCCCTTTAAGAGTTTTATTGATTTGTGCTTACCTTAAGGCCATTTGCTGTAATGCACTACCACTGGGAAGAGACATCATAAGATCAGAGATTGTCTGAAGAAGGCGATGAAAAGTGTGCGGTAAGGGGTGAGCTGCTTCGCCGGCAATCACTATGTCTGACAGAGGATGTTCACACACTCTTATGTCTTTTTCCTAAGATGCAAAGCAATTTTTTCTTTCATTAGCAGACTTTTCGAGAAAACAAGGCTAAGTAAATAAAAGTATTTATGCTATTTGGTTTAAGAGTAACTGCAACAATCCTATAATGAAGGTGAATTTAAAGCTGTTCTTCTCAGAGAATTTTTACAAAAAGTCATATATGAAACTCAAACAGGGAATTTGGGAAGTGTATGGTATACTACCACACATTTCTCATGATTTAAAGATGTGAAACATGACACTGCAATTAATTTGAAAACAAAGAACTAAACTAGAAAAAGTAACATATTCCAGCTGTTAAAAACAACTTGTTTTTGAGCAGCAAAACCCAGCCATAGCAAATTCAATAACTAAGCTAAGGTTATCAGTTGCTGTGTTTCCATTAGTACTCTGAAAATAATAATTCTTAGGTAAGGTGTGTCAGTATCACAACAGCTGTGGATTGGGAACCAAGTTCCACTGCAATGTGCTTGTGCCTTTTTGCTTCCTTATTCTTCACCAGTACTTAAAAATTATGCATTAAAAGACTATGTAATTCATCACCACACAGAACCTGATGATTTAGAATTAAAAATAATTTATCTATCTCTACATGTTCAACACCCACATGTTGAACGAGTTCAACTACAATTCAAAATTCTGTTAGAGAAAGGATTAAGGAATTTTTCCCCCCCACAAAAATATTTCTAAATTGCCTACAAAATCAATAGAGATGAAAGGAATTCTAAACCTTACTTACTTGTTCTGCATTTTCTTTATTTGATTTATTTTCTTCATCCTCCTCTTCTTCAGGCTCTACAGGTGCAGGAGTCAGGGAAGCCACAAAATGCCATAAAATATCATGAAGAGAAGTTGTTTGAATGACATTACAAAGAAGCCAGTTGAAAGCCTAAAATAAATAACATACAAGGAGTTATCAATTGCATAAGCAAAGCTACTGGACTAAAACCATTTCCTAAGCCATATATGTAAGGATGTTTTCAAAGGACAGGCAAATAATAATGCAAGTCTTCAAGTAAGACATAGCGTTCTGCAGCTAAAACAGTTTACTAAAATGACAACTGTATTACAGGGGACATAGCATAACCTTAAAAGAAGTTTCAAAACAAAATTTACAACCCTTTTATTTTAATCATACGAGATCCATTAGTACATTGATACCTCCATGGCAAAGACTCGGCAAGCAGATTTCCGTAAGGCTTGTTTCATTGCTATTTCAAGTCCTTCCAGATCATGATGCTGGATTACAAATGCCAATACTGGCCACTGGAAATTTCTCTCTCCTTTGGAAAGAGAGCTGTGGGCGGAGATTAACCGAGAAAGTTCAGGAGATGGATGTCTCAGGAGAGAGGACCCCACTTCTATTTGAAAGCATAAAAATATATATATACATTAGATTCTTTGTGCATTTCAATTTTATAGCTGCAGCAAAAATGAAAAGCAATAAAGCACGTTTAGAATTTTTTTCTATGAGAAAACTGCATTGAAAAAAGCAACATGGAAAAATGTTGCTTCAACTGAAAAAGGAAATATCACCTCCATGTAAATCAAGCACAAAAGATTCACCACAAATTTCACAATCACACTAATTCCTGAGCTGATTATAGGCTATGCCGATTAACAAACAGCTAGTGTTTATTAATAACTATAACTCATGTATTTATTAAAAAATATATCTTTGTCTACAGTTTCCAAAATCTGCAAATTCTTGAGTAATTTTTCCCTGCTTCTGATGTCTGTGCTCTTACCTGCATCTCCACTGTTGACTCGTCTCCTAGGGATTGCCTTTACACGTGCTGGCAAAATTGAGTGCTGTTTGTCGTATTCTGATGCAACAACTGAATATGATCTTTGAAAGACAGTGCGCTTTGCAAGATCTGTATCTGTTATTGGACTGGTTTCCAAACTACAAAGAAATAAGTAATACATACATTAACAAAAAAATAGAGTATTATCTGAATTATAAATAAATATTAAATAAGGATACATGCATTTCATCATGACAATGCTACTACTGCATGAAAGTTTGTCTTATGTACCTACTAACTGTTTAAATACTGAAAAGGAAGGAACACGTATTAGAACTACATATGGTGAAAAAGCATGCAAGTGCTTTATAAACAAATGTAATGATGTACATGGTAAGTTCCAAGAATTTAGGTGTTCTTTCTAGAAAGATACAAACATTCGGATCATGCCTGAATTGAAGTTTCAGACAAAACTTGCCTGAGAATGCATGTGAAAATAACTATGGAGTGATTTTTTAATATGCAAGCCAACTGAAATTTAGAACTTTATGTGAAGTATATAGTTTCTAATATCATTAGCCTTAAAGTCAATTTTCAATTGCTATGGCTATACCTCTGACATGTTTTACTCCTTACCTTCAGTGGACTTCTTACAGTCTGCAGAAGAACTCCCAGTTTATGCTGTCCCTATAGGCCTCAGGAGACCATGGTGTCCACAGTTTTAATAAAGGAATATACCAATACGATGCACTCTTAAGGAGTTTTGTTAGAAAAGTTCTATTTCTGCAAAGACTACATCGTAGATTGTAGTATTCCAATAAACTGTTTTTGCAGTCAGTATAAAATATAACAAATTGAAATAAAAACAGATTAAAGACAAGATTTCTCTTCATTACGTCCTCACTATAATATGAGGAATCACTGACATCTGAAAACACTGACCATCTAATTTGATTCTGGACTACTATTAACAGTAAGAGCCTTTTTTTAGTCTGGTGAAACAAAAATTTCTGTAACTGTTTGAATTGCATCATAATAAACTTAAAAGATAAGCAAGTGGTTTAACCTGACAGAAATCATCTAGCACTCTTAGTCCTAGATAGCATTAAGTTGTCGGTTCTTCAGTGACATTTTAACTTCCCACAGAATGAAGCAGCAACATTTGCTCTGAAAAAAGTAAGGTAATGAAACTTCCTCCTGTTCAAGCTTCCCTTCAGAATGAAATCTTGAAAGGAGAAAAATGGCCACTTCCTTTCAAAATGTCCATTAACATACACTCACTTAGTTGTGGTAAAGAACAGATGTAGAGTGAAAAAAGCTGCTGCATTCAAGGAGTTTGCGACAGCTGTGGTCCTTGAATTATTGATC
The DNA here is from genome assembly GCA_013399895.1 of Serilophus lunatus. Taxonomy (NCBI): domain Eukaryota; kingdom Metazoa; phylum Chordata; class Aves; order Passeriformes; family Eurylaimidae; genus Serilophus; species Serilophus lunatus. Next base: position 391,869 of record VXBA01003369.1, read on the forward strand.
TTTCGTTCACTTGTTCAGTTTTGGAGATTCTGGAAAAATTGTCTTTGTCTCTATGGGGAAATAAGCAAGCCTTGAGTGAAGATAATGGATAAATTTCCTTAAGGCATGCTAAGTGTCCTCATCAACAAACTTTTTTCATGTTTAGGTTGCAAGCCCAGGATCTTTCTAAAGAGAAGCAATTGGTTTGCAGTGCCACAAGAAGTTTCAATTATGATTTGTATATTTCTCACATATTCAAACATATTCCATTGCTAATAGTTGAAATTCTATGATTCATTGAAGACATTTTTCTAACTACAGCTTTGTATGCTTTTGGCTGTTGTGCTGCCATTTGAGAGATTGATCTGGGCTGATCTGATACTTAGCTACCTAACTGCAGCAAGGTTTTCCTTTTTTTTTTTTTTTTCCATCAGTGTTACACTAATGCTTTAACATTTATGTGTAGCTCCTAGAATTACAGGGAAGTACCTTGGGGGCATAGATTTCATGTTACTCTCTGGCTCTTCAAAGACATTAGGGCTTGCATCAGGAGTTACTGAGATATATGGTGCAGGTACTGAAGTTGAGCGCAGGTATCTCATCTCATCCTGGAAGAGGTTGTCATCCTGGTACCCAACAAAATTTTCATGATGATGCCTACATCAAATAAAGATTTTTGAATTAGGATTAAGGATTGCAAATTCCTGAAACACACACATATACAAAAGTCCTTTGACAATACATTTAGTCAGCCAACATTATCTTTTTACTACTCACCTACTAAAGCTTTTAAGCTGGTTGTGACTTAAAAGTGTCAGTGGGAAATACAATGGCATTTTTAATGAACAGGGAGTGGGGATCACCCTTCGCTACCTGTAAGTAGCTTTGTTAGGTATTTCCAGGATGTATTTTAGTCCCAGATGTCTATCCAACATAAACGAGAGACACTATAGTGAAATTTACTGAGAAATAACTAAGAAAGCATAAGTCTTCTGATTTCCTTATTACTATTTGTAACTCTGAAGAGAAAAAGGTAGCTATTAACACGCTAAGCTAAACTCTTTGGGAAATTATAAATTCTCTGCACAGAAACTAAGCTATTATTAAAAAATATTTAGCATCCGAAAGCTACTTAGGGTATATTTGACAGGAGAAAATACCATCAACAAAATTGAACAAGATCATGGATCAAGAGACAGAAGAACAAACATCATAAAGAATTAAGAAAATGTATATTTTTAGATGTCAGTTTTAGTTCAAGCTATGCTCACATTTTTATCCAACACTACATAAGTATTACATAATTATTTATACACTTCTTTTAATTACCTTGCTAGAGTCTGTAGATAGAGACATGGCATTTTAATGGGAAAGTCTTCAGAAATTCCCTCTTTGAGACTAGGAAGTTGAGACTGAAATGCTTTTGCAGGGTGATAGCAGAGGATACTAGGCTCAGCAGCACTACTCAGTGACAGTAAATACAATGCATTTGCTTTAATCACTTGATGAGCTTCCATAGTTGGCAAGGCACGAGGTGTCTTAACTTGCATTGGTTTTCTCCTAGATTGTTTAATCTAGATTAGATTGAGAAATGTGTAACTAAGTTATACTTCATCACAGGAAAATATGACAACATAGTTTATACTCAAGCTGTTTGATTCTTCCTCTTGTAAAATATTTTCTAAGACAAAAAGCAGTTCTATGATTTTTATAACTTTGCAAACATTTAATAAACAGATGATAGGTTTGATTGCTTCAGGATTAATTTTTGCAAAATGTTTCAACAAATCTAGTTTAAAAATTATACTACCATTACTCTTCTTACCATAAAACCTCAACACATTCGCATGCTTTAAGCAACAATTTTAAATTAGTCCTGGAACACCAATATAAGAACATCTTTCATACTATTCCCATTAAAAATGGCTCTAGTGTCATCTTGTATCCAATGGTCTGGATTATTAAGATCACTAAAAAAACTATAAACAAAGTTAAAACAGCACTCATTTCAGTAAAAAAAATAAAAAAATTCAAAATTAAATAAGCTGACAAATACTTTAAAAAAGTAAGTATCACATTCAATTCTGCAGTTATATTGGGATGAAAAACTGTAATTACAAATTTGAAACACTATCATCTGAAAGGAAGAAATCTGATCAGATGTCAGCAAAGTTTCTATCTTATTATCTTATGGCATAAGAGGATATTCCAAAACCTTACAAAATTATGGATTTCCTAATGTTTTAAAGTGATTGGTCCTGCCTTATTTTCAAGTTGTGAACACACCACTGTTAAGGAGATAGACAGCTAAATGTACGAGAAACAGCTGAAAATACCTTTTCTCTTGCTGCTGCTTGCTTTTCACGGAGATATTTTTCTCTGCATCGATCACAAACTAAGTACCAAGTACTTCCTCCAATACCACCATCGCCACAATTCCCAGCCCATCCTCCACAGAAGTGCCCAATGCTGTTGTAACCTTGGCCCCCTGCGTAACGGCCACAACCTACGGTGGGGAAAGAGGTGAAAACAAGTTATTTTAAAAGAAAGGTTATTATTATGTTTATTGCTAGAAAAGAAGGATGAAGAGGGGGGAGGAAAGATGCTTGTCTTTTCCTGGCCTAATTTCCTACTTTTCTGTATGTTTGAACTGGTTGCAAAACAACGTTCTTGTCCATGTGTTCCACCAGTATTCAAAGAAGCCAAACACACTATAGTTTTCAAGTTTTTATTATGAACTTGTCCGAAGAAGCAAGAGCTCCCTATTTGAACAAATAATACTGACCTTACCATCCCTTAGAAGTTAGCCAACATTACCTGTAATTTAACAAACATAAAAACCTTACCTCCCAGCTAACAAAGCTTAAGAGGGAATGGAGTGTATTCCTTTGCTGATTAGCATTTTTCAAAAAGATTCAGAGAACTGATAATTGCTGAATATTAATTTTGCTTTCACTTTGCATACAGAGCTAAAAAATCATTCATACTAGCAAGCATACTAAATATTAAGTCACTGATAGCCAGTACTGACACTGCAGAATAAAATAAAAGTTTTGTACTATTGAGAGCAGAGCCGTCACAGAAAACTTTTGGCTATGTAGTAACCAACTGACCAACCTCATTTCTTATTTTATTTTCACTTTTCTCAGCAGTTTCAAATCCTAAAGTGTAAAAAATGGCATGTTTCTCAAGAGTCACTGTAAGGCAAGAACATTATTTTGACTGTATTTCAAAGAACATTATTTAGCATATTTGTAAGTTTAGATCCAAAAGTACTTAAAATTACATACAAAAATGTGTAAATAATCTGCATGTAAGTATAATTTTTAATTTAAAATATATACTTGTGAGTGTCTTGAATAAAGTTATTACTGGCTCTAAGCAACATTCTCCCTCTTCTGCTCTCTTGCACTCCTCCTTTCTCCCTCCCACTCCTCTTTCCCCCCTTACTCGCTCCTCTTCTAATTTCCTTCTATTGATGGTTCAGATTTGCTAAGTCAATCCTTTGTGAAATATGTTGATTTATGTTGATTGAATATATGCTTTAAAGCTTTGACAACTTCCCTTATTTTCCAAAGTTTGCCAGTGCAAGTGTGTTATTTGGACCCCCTGAAAACCTCATCGCAGTTTTCCCATGCACAATCTTAACGTGTGAGAAACTGAAGTCCCCTTTAATAAATCTGTCAGGTGGGTTTTGGGGCCTTCTATCTTTTTGACATAAAACCCCTTTGATGAGCTGGTGAAGCGAGCCTGGGGTCTCACAGTAATAGAAAAGACAGCTTGACACATTATCCTAATATCAGAATGTGTGTGCGAAACATACTTTACAGATGGACCTGGGAATTAAAAAACATGGAATCTTACCTGGATGAGCTTGTCTCATGTGGTAAGTCACTGGATATGGATGGGATTCTCCACACAACTCACAGATGGTGTCCTTTTCAGGTCCTCCCACTGCAAGCTGGGCCATCTCGCCAAAAAGATTTCCCCTTGGTCTAGTCTCAACCTTTTCTTTCTTCTTTTTCTCTTTTTTAGCTTTCTTGTTATCTTTGTCACTTTCCTTTTTCTTTAACACTGCACAAGAACCAGGACTTGGAAAAATCATGTTTTGGGAAGCTGCTTTAATAGTTGCTAAAGAAATATCTTCCCAGAAAGCTACTAAGTGCTGCAGTGTTAATGGAAGAGGAGACTTGGATTTCATTGTGTGATGACTGGATGTTTCAAAGGAGGTAGTTTCAGTTTTTCCATCCTCACACTTTTCATGCAGAGGTGGTTCTTTTAACATTGAGAGGACTTTGTTTTTGTTGATGCTACCCATTTTAGATATATCTGGTCCATGAGGTGAGATGTTGAACATGTTAAGAGCAGATGATATTTCCAATGAATGTCTATTTTTCAACTTGGTTTCTTTTTCCTCTGCAGGCTGTTGAGTAAGACTGCTCCGTATGGGCGCATGCTCTTTGGACAGTTCTGGATTAAACTTCAAAAAGGATGAGCATGCCATTGCATCATGAACTATTCCTTCATGCCAAAGAAATGCAGCAAATACAGCTCTAGCACATTCTGCAACAGAAGGTGACATTGCTTGCTTGGCAGGCTCTACGGGCTTGGAGCCATCTCCTTTGAAAAGAAAGTTGGATTTTTCCTTTTTGGGTCTTGTATGCCTACCAGCACATTTACGGCTCACTTTTGGAGACGCTCTCATGTCTTGCTCATCCTTTAGTGGTGCTTTTCCTATGCTGAAATGAACTTTATTAGAACCATCATCTACACTTCTGAATTCGGTGTTATCTTCACAAGTGGTATCTGTAATGCTGTCAGTTTTTAAAGTACTTGAAGTACATACTTCAACTACCTCACTGTGAAGATTTTCCTGTACAACATGAGGGGAAGGAGCTCTACTTTCAGTTTCTGTAACAGGTTTTCCATCTTTTGCAATAATTTTTGGTTTAGGTGAAGTGGACCTCCCCCTCAAGGGTTCTGTTAGTGGCACTTTCTTTTTGCGAAGGGTGTCTGGATCTAATGTGTAGGAATCTGATTTGGAGCGTTCTCGAGGAGGATCAAGCTTTGTTTTTACAGGGGATGAAGGTTTCTGAGGTAGAGTTTTGTCATGGGGTGATGAGGATCGTGGAGAACTAGCACCAGATCTAACAGCTGTAAGTGTCTTTGTCTTTGGAGAAGATGACCGGTTTCCTGGCCCTGGAGATTCAGCTCTCAGACCAGTAGTTGTTCTTCCATCTGTTTTTAGTGTTTGCAAAGTGTTATGATTTGGCGACAAAGACCTGCTGTGCGAGTCTGACCGCAGCTTTGCAGCATCTGATCTCAGGATAAGACACTCACTGGCAGATAACCCTTCTGTATTTCTAGGTTTCTTCTGGTCAGCAGCAGCTCTATTCATCCGTACATCAAGTTTGGGTGACCTGCAGTCAGTTCTGTGTTTTGATGACATGTCTGACTTTCCAGCTGGAGAAACTGGTCTAGCAGCTCCTGTGAAATTCATTCGGTCACCTGTGTAGTATATTTTATAACTGAATTGTTATATGTTGACAGTGATACCTTTAATTGCACAAAACAAGGACTAAAGACCTGAACAAAAGATAAAGATCAAACATACGCTTCTGTTCATGTCAAAATGAAAGGAAACATGAAGGGATCTTTTTCCCCCTAGAATGTTTTCACGTATCTGTTCCCCAAGATACATAGAAACAAGTATTAGGAAATATTTACAGACAAAACACTATTATAGAAGTATGAAAAAGCACAGTTTACTGTTTCCACAAAACACTAGTTAAGAAGAACAATGTATACCCTTAGGTAAAATGGCAGAAGTTAACTAAGTTTACCATATTTGCAACAGAAATCAGGAATTATTTATTGATTATCTCAATAAATATCTCAATGTGTGTCAGACTGACTGCAATGAGAGACTTTCATAAAGACTGAATATATTACCAGGTTTATTTCTTTTAAATGCTCCAACGTCATGAATTGTAGAAAGTAAACACAGTTGCAAGGCAAACTGGGCAAGAGGCTTGCCAACATGCTTAAAACTATTCAAATTGATAATCTGAGGCATCCACCTTTTTAAGACCACGAACTATCCATGTTCTGCTACCAAAACACAACCTACTTAGAAAAAAAACAAAACAGCCACTTTTTTCAACCACTAAGGTAACTCACCAACTCTGGTCAATGATGTCTGTCCTCTTAATTTGATGTACTAAGTTATTGTTTCTATGCACATTGACTTTGTATATATATTAATCTATAAAACTATAAAAACTATAGGTACCTTAATCTAAGTCCATACAAAACAAGTGTATGCAAATAAGTAGCTCATTAAAGCAATCAACTCCTAATACTTCTGTGAATACAGTCTTCCTTGTAGAATTTTGAAAATTAACACAAGCCATGTTGGAAATTACTGGCAAGCAATTCAGCAGTTAACATAGATGTCTCTCCACTAAGCCTTACACTGTAAAGTCTTGAATCCATCTGATCTGAATGCGTTTTCATTAGTTAAACCTGAAAAAGTTTCCCTAGTAAACCTTGTAGAATTAGGACACAGTACTTTGGATTATTGTACTTTTCTAGATACTAAAAGGCTATTTCCGCTTGTTTGGGTACATTTTTGGGAAGCAACTATTTTTTAAAAAATTAAGTTTCTATTAATCAGAGAAAATTTGAAAATTTGGGCCCTGATTTCTAATGGGAACAGGAGACAGGTGTGAAACCAGTGTTCACTTTCTTATGCGTTCTGGGATCTGAACCACCTTCATGCAGTTCTCAATCACAAAGCCTTATCCTTATAGTAAAAAAAATATATAGATGCATTTTTTCCCTACTATTACCTTTTGCAATGCAAAAAAAAGTTAGCAAAATTTAACAACCTAGATGCTTCCTCATTCAGATGATTCTTATTATTTTGCTATCTCCATATTTAAGTGTCTTACAATGAAACAAACAGAAAAAAGGAAACAGTGAAGGGAATGCATTGGAATATTTAACAAAATTGAAGATTAGGGCACTCTCCTGTCTTCCCAGGTCATGGTAGAAGTTCATACTTCTCTGGACAGAGAGGAAATTTTGTGTCTGTATTTAGGAATAATATGCCAAATGTAAACAGCTCAAATATAATTCTAATCAATTTTTCAGAGTCTAATCTGTCTTTTTTCTTATGAGTTCTCTAATTATATTTGACTTGGGCAAAGGGAAGAGGAAGGAAAGAAATAGCATGGTACATCGTGGTTTATAAAATTACTGTTCTTGCTAAAAAACAAAAAAGTTTCTTAGCATCAGTCTAAGCATTTCACACATGCCAGCTTAGTTATCCACCAGTTTTACTAATGCGCCATTTTGAGATTCTTATTTTATGACAGATAAATTCAGAAATGCAAATTATAATTCTTTTTATACACATTTTTCCCAGAAACAAATATTAATTTAAGGTCTGCCAGATAAGAAAATACTTTAGGCAGGACCTTTTACAGAATGCCTTATAAAACAGAAAAAAAAAGTGAAAAGATGACAATAATCCTTTCAGAGGACATAAAACATTTGAGCCCATTCAGCAGTGTATCAAAAATAAAGTACATGTGCAATCAGTGAATATTAATCAGTAAAATACATTCTAGATCAAAACTGCTTATGAAAGGTATAGCCTAACAGTAGCTTCCAATAATAATAAACTCTTGCTTTTTAACAACAAAAGTTTGGACTTGCACATATACAGGCAAATAATCCTAACTGACATTCTAGAGTATCAGCACAAAACTGAAAATCCACATAATATAGCAAACTGCTTTTTCTATTGGCAAGAAAAATTCCCAGATTTTGTCTCCCCTTTCTTCTTACATACTTCATTTGCTTATTGTTGGAAAACAGCTGGTGTTATATTAGATTTACAGTCACTTTCCTGTTTACAAAGCAGAAAGAGACAGCTAGATTACCTATCATGAAGCTGCTGCAACTCAGGAAGGCAACACTGAATGGTTTTATCAGATGAGCTCCCAATAAGTATCATAATTAAATGTGTGTTTTCAAAACACTATTTTATCAAATGAATAAAATGAAAATGAATGGAAAGAGAAAAAAAAGAAAACATTTTGCATGTAAAAATTCGAATAACCTTGCTGTTTGGCATGCATACCCACCCTTCAGTTTGTGAGAGAGAGATGAAATAGCAGAGGCAGGCCCAGCTACATCACTAGTTTTGAAAATACGCTCACGAGAAGCAAGGCAGCAGGATGGAGTTTCTACAGTGGAAAACAGTTGCACAGAAGCAGCACAGATTCAATGGAAAAGCAGCAAAGATAAAAACAAGCATTTCAAATTATATGCATCTCCTTTGTTAAGTATTCTGAACGCTTTGTTTAGGCTCCTAAATTAGCTTTAAATAACAAACACTAATTCATAGCAGAACGCAGTAGATCAGTCTCCCTGATCTAAAAATGCCGTGACTTCAGTATTAGCCTCTAGGATCTAAAAGTGTAATTTATGGAGACTAACCAACGAGAAAAACCAGCAGTTTGGAACTGGACCCTGGTTGGAAATGCTAACTTTCAAACCGTAAATTCAGAGATTAATTATTGAGAACTTCAATACGGCTTTACAGATGATCAATTTACACCTTCTTTACTGAAAATTAGAGAACATCTGTGGATTTGTGTTGGAAAGTCTCACTAATCACTGGAAAGAAAGAAAGAAGAAAAATATATTAAACCCAACTAGACTATCTGGTTTCCAAAAGGATTTCACCTCAAGAATGTTTTGAAAAACTTCACTAATGTAATGTGACAAGAAACACTTAATACTGCTGGTTGCTATCAGAGTATAGATATGAAAAAAATTTGTATCGACTTAAAAAAAAAATTTGCCTTAAGAAAAATTCTAATGTAATTCAAGATAACTTCAGTAGAGTCTACCAACACCAAATCTGTTAGAAGTACAGCTCCAAATGACACTTGGAGTGAGAGGATAAGGACTTTTAGTTTCAGTCTATCAATTAATTTGCTTTTCTATTTTTTCCATTTTTTTTATTCTTAATTTTAATGCCTATTCCTTCATTTAGAAAAAAAAAAAGTCAAATTCTTGCTGCAGCAATAATTTTAGAAAGAATGTGTATGTCAAAAGATATCCTGTTTTAGATAGACCCTTTTGTACAAATGGAGTAATTTAACTGTATAGAAAATAAGTAATTTCAATTCCTGCATTGCTTAAGACATCTTTTTGGCTGGTACTACATTTACTAACTTGTATATATAAACATACTAACCCCCCAATCTTATGCAATAAATTATATTTCCAGGGATTCTACAATGAGAAAGTGTTCGTACGTTCAAAGGAAGAATATCATTTTTTAAAAAAAGAAACTCATCTCTAATTTCTCAGCACAGTATTAGCACAGATTTAAGAAAAGTATATAACTACTTTATAGTTTCTGAGTAACAGGATGTCACTCCATCAATTTTTAAAGGCGAAATGCAGAAACAAACATTAGAAGCAAAAAAGAGAAGTAGAAGCAAGCCCAAAAATGTCAATTTGATACAACAGCATTCTGCTCTATGGATAATTAAAGGGAAATCTTTACTCGATCCACTTTCACAAATGCACATTTATACCACATTCTTTCACTGTACGTCTGAGAATACTTATATTCTAGAGTGTTGTCACCTAGTGTATGTTGAACAATGTTCAACCATTCCAAGGGGACTGTACGTCAAAGAGAATGACTTGCCGAAATGATTTATTTCTGCCTCGACAAACATTGTCTATTGAGGCTAACTGGTCAGCCACATGGACCAGCATTTTGATCAGAATTCCTACTTTTTGAATCATCCTCAAAGACTACAAAGACTTGAAATTCAAGGTAGGCAAGGTCTGTCTCAGGTCACATTCAAATCTGACCTGATACCTTTAGTCACACTCTTTCCTTCAATATGGAAATAGCTCCATATTGAAAAGCTACACAATGTAGAGATATAAGAGGCAGTTCAATTCACAGAATCACAGAAATAACTAGGTTGGAAAAAACCTTTGAGATCATCTAATCCCACCTAACACCATCTCAGCAACTAAACCATGGCACTAAGTGGCACACCCAGTCTTTTTTTAAACACTGCCAGGGACAGCGACTCCATCTCTTCCCTGGGCAGCCCTTTCCAATGCCCAATCACTATTTCTGTGAATTCCTATGGTAGGATGCAATCTTGTCTGTGCCTACCGGTAAACCAATCAGGGAGTTAAATACCAATGGAGAATGGAGGTAAATTTCCTCTGAAATGCCACTGCTTTAATGCATGATGAGGAAAGAAAGGCACTGACCTGCCTTTGTTGTGTTGCCTAAGCAATGACTGCCTCTTCAAAAAGGAAAGTATTTTTCTTTTGCTCCCTGTTACTGACATTGAAGTTAAAATACAGCTGTTAGCTGACTTTCCTCAAGCAAAGTATCAAAGTATCTTTTTCACATCCTGACAATTCCAAATGCCAGTGACAGTTGGACAAGGAATCTTATTTTTTTCCATAAGTAAAAGAACATATTGAAGTAAAAAAAATTGGGTATTACATATTAAAAATAGAGAATAGTATTAGATACTGTTGAAGTAGTGGAATGAGTGAGTAAATGAAAGCAAAATTTGAAATGCAGCATCATGAGAAAAACATTAGCAAAGTTCTTTAACCAAAGGTAGGGTCTGGAGCACCAAGACTTGAGTCACTTAAGTTTACTAACTGAAAGAAGCATTCCTGGGCTACAAGGGTAGATAAAAAAGAATTTTATGATTTTATAATTTGTAACTACAATTTTACAAGATGTGACAAGCCAAATTTACTTCTGCAAAAACCCCAAAGCTTGACACAATTTGTACTCTTCCACTATAATCTTTACCCTATCAGCTTCCCCACAGATGGTTTTGGATTGACCTGGACAATCCAAATCCTGTATGCTTCATTTGTATCTTTGATTATAAAACCTTCAATTATAGGCTATGAAATCGTTCAACTTTTTAGCTCAAAGTTTCAGGAATGATACTTCAGCAAAATGCAGAATTCTGAAAAAAAGCAGTAAAACCAGTTGTCACTGGTTTAACCAACAAGTCATTTCAGCACAATATGGAAGAGGTCAGCATGCTTGGTTGAGAAGATTCTCTCCCTTGATCTTACTGAAACACTACCAAGAAGGGTAATGTGCTTCACGGGAGTGCTGGTCTTTTTTGCCCCCCCCTCTACAGTTTAGAAAACGCAGAGAGAAGCACTGCAGCCAAAGCAAGTGGTTCTAAATGCTATTTTAACTAGCACCTAGAGGGAAAGGAACAAAATAAAAAGAAATGGTAGCACAATACTGAAGGGATGTATCAAGGAGCTCCTGACATGAATGGTAGGAGCTGATGATGTGTGGGATGGCAGCTCTGCAGTGTGGCTTGGCAAGGCAGAAGCCTGACAGGACACTACTGAACAGCATCAGCACTGTAGCTTCTGCCTGGACCAAGATGAGTCAGGAAGCAGTAGCTCAGCAAGCTGCCAGGTCTGCAGGAGAAGAGGGAGAATGTGACAGATGTCAAGGCGGTCCCAAAGCCTTTTTGGTCCATAAATCCATTCGTCATTCACAGTACCAACTCAGAGGTGAGGAAACAGCATAAAGGTCTAGCAGTGACTTCAAAGTCTCACACTTCCTCCACAAGTTTAGAGTTCGACTGATAACTGTCAAATTTTGATAACTGATGCTGGACAGCATGTCAAGATCCCGTTTTCCTGACTTGCCATGTCTAAAGAGTTTTATGATCCAGCACATGCTGCTGGAGCATGACTCTCTAAACTTATCCACTTCACCTATATGCAGAACTGAAACAAGTTTGAGCCCCATGTGCTTTTCACAAAGCTCAGAGACAAGTAAGTTAAGCAAACAGTAATAATCTTGCAGCTACAGGAGGCTGCAGTCACAAACAAATCTGTTACTGATGATCTTACAAACTTCTCAGAAGCAAACATACACCAGCTAGAGTAATTACAGACCACATGGGTGAAAAACTTAAGGAAGAAACGTACATAAACTTGTGATCTTAATGGGAAAATAATCCTTGCTAAGATTCAAAATCAATACGGCTGTTCTTGTACTCCAGGTAAGTTATACCATCTCTTCTAGTGTCTTTTGACTTTGAGCTGCATACAGACTGCCAAAGAATTAAAATACATGGTAAGAGCACCTCAATTTTGACTGTCCACATGAAAAATAAAACAATTTCTCCGTTTTTTTACCTTGTATAATCATGTGTGAAAATTAGCCAAGGAATTAAGCAGGACAGAACAATCAGCCCTTCACAGAGTTCTAGCAAATAACACAAACCCATTATTTTTATAATATCCCTTCTGCAAGAAATTCTTTGATGTAACATGCAAGACTGTTATTAGTTTACTTTTATGATGTGAAAAAAGTACCACAGACACTTTTTATTTCTTCGAACATTGTATCTGAGGAGGTGGTTGTCCCAAACTGTAATATTTCTGCAAAAATATAACCAGACACTGTATTGGATGATAAAAAGTTATGACAAATCCTTTCCCTCTTCATTAAACGAATCTGGAAACTAAACCAAACCTCAAGTACAGAAACCATTCCTAAAAAACTGAACTAGCTACAAATACTTCTAAAGAAAAAAAGTGATTAGTGTCACTGGCACCAAGTATGTTTATATCAGATAAACATTTTTCTTCCTATTATAAAAACCTAAACTAGGGAAATAATTTTAGAGGACATTCAGCATGATTCTAGCTTTGCTAAGAATTACACTTCCAAATGACAGTTCCCCCCAGGTGTAGATATGGGAGGAAGAACAGAAAATTTAAGTGGTAGACAGAACTACTTAGGCTGACTTTTAGTCAACACTAGTATTAAGTATATAACCTCTGTAGTCATGAAAATCTAGGCTGGCACAACTTCTTTCTACTATTACAGTATCATTAGTCCATGTAATAAAGCAAAAATTTAAGTGACTTGATATTAACCCTTGGGATATGTTATTAAATAGATTTAACTTTTAATGACATGTTTCATAACAGGAGGTGATAAACTGCTTAGGAAAAAAAAGAATGAAATTGCATACTTAAAGCGAGTTTATTGTTAGTTTTATTATGCCTGCATCAGACTATCAAAAGAATAAGTACACAGATATAGTCTTGCAGGCCTCCCTGATAATATGATAAATTTTAATGAATTTGAAAATGGAAGTTTAATGAATTTCCAGAAGACTAAGGAAGTTCAAACAGGAATTTTTATCCTCACACTTTGATGGTGAAAACAAAAATGTTAGTATTTCTCTCCTTTATGCATAATTTCCATTATCTGCATCAAATCTGAAAACAGATAATAAACTTTTTGAAAGAAAGTTCTTGTATCAAATCACAGTCAGGGCAAGAGCATACCACTTATAGTTCATGACTTCTCCCCTGCTGGAAGGGCAAATATCCCTATCAGTTGAGACAGTATGCTAAGATCCCAAATCAGACATAATCCCAAAACTTGAAAACTTTTTCCATTTTCATTACTATTTTATTTGGTAGACTACTAGTGCTCCCCCTATCTGACAAGAAAAAAAGTCTTCCTTTTGAATCAGGGATCCTCATTAAAACACAACATACAGATGTAGCTTATTGTATACAGCTTATATGCATCTGCTGGGACAGGCATCTTCTTGGGCACTTGATAAAAAAAGCTGACAGCTTTTCTTTTCATACCACATAGGCCTAAATGCTAAAGGATAAATCATCTGAAATTTGAAATAAAACAATTATGGTTCTTTTTTAACACAAAGCTGAACAAGAAACTCTGACTTTACTACTCTGAACAAGAGAAGAACACTGAAAGTGATTCAAAAGAATATGTCAATCAGCTGTTTTAACTGAGTAGTTTTTGGAATATTCTGCTTTCAGGACATTGGTTTAAGTCCAGAGTAACTGTGGAAGATTACAGAGTATTTCTGATCGTCTTTATACAAGTGAACTTGAAATTTTAATCTACCTCTCACATGAAGCAATTGACTGTCACTTCAATAAGCTGAGCTGGATAGACCAAGGACTGCATAACCATAGAGACCGAACTGCCATTCCCAAAAGAAAAAATTAAGGCATTTTAGAAGGATAGTTTATTTGAGACAGGAGAAAACTAGTATTCCTGTGACCCACGCTGTATTTACTGCTATATTAGCTATCCATCATGAATACTGAGCTTTTAAGTTTTCATTAATCAAAACCAAAAAAGTCTCCTGTCCTCCCATTAGTAATGAAGTTAGCTGGTATTCACCTCAAAAGTGCAAACTTTCATGCCCATGCCAATCCTATGAGCACCCAACAGAAGACTAGCAAAACCTTTCTTGTGAGTAGTGCAGAGTTCTTCCCACTCTCCAGCTATGGAACTAAATGATAAAAATAGGAATTTAGGAGGTAAGTTAACATCTAAGAACTTGCTGCAGTGCATTTTTGATGTTAGAAGAATTATCGACATCTTGTACTATATAAAATATTTACCTTAATTATGAACCCAGAGTTGCATACAATATTGGAAATGTACTTTTTGTGACTTGTCTACAGTGAAGAACATATACAGAAGGAAAATACTGTCAATATAAAAATCTAAGTTGAACAAGTATACTTCTTTAGGAACATTACCTCGCATGCTTCTGAATCATGGAAAACTTAAAAAAACAAAACCAGAAAGGTGCACTGAGGGATGATTAGTAGCTGGTAAGCAACTGAGAACAGCAATGTCAAAGCTGCAGAAATGGACTGATGAGGCAGGTAAGGCTGACAAACTTACTCTGAAGCTGTGGCTGAGGCTGCTGGAAGGAAAGGGGCTGTCCGAACACAAATGGACTGTGGACTAGGGAAGAGGGAGGTTTTGCAGCTTGATCAAAGATGGAAGGAGCTGGGAGATTTGGCCGTGACTGAATGGAATTCAGTATGGCACTCAGTTGGTCACCTGTAGTGGGCAAAACAGTCAAAACTACAACCTGTTACCTATCATTCACCAGAAAGGCAGAGTAAAATGGTGCTCAATGAAAGTTTAAATGATGGTAACAGAGAAAGCTCATAAATCTTATTTAGCCACATACCACTCTGATGTAGCTAAAAATAAAAATCTCACTCTATGCATGGCAATAAAATTATTGAAAAGTACAAGCAGGGTTTTTAAGGATCATGGATATTTAAGTGCAATTATTTAAAACATTTCAAAATAGAGATTTATGTTCACCTTGCTAAAAAATGAGGAGCAGCCAAAGAAAAAACAGAAATCCCTAGCATTTACAATAATACACACATGCAACAGAACAAGCAGAAAAAGCTTAGAAATACTGATGAGAAGAGAATGCTAACATGTACTTAGGCACTGGCAAATGTATTTCTGTGCCAAGGCTTTGGTAAATATTTGTTCATTTTGGCAAATATCTTTAAAAGTATTCTGTCATGCTGTTTTTGAATATCTGATTGAAGATAATTTAAAAAACTCACATCACTTAAGAATTGGAACTTGTTTTCTGAAGGACTACATACATCTGTATGTGATACAAACGATGGTCTTCCAAAAACTAGCATGTTAAAAATCGAGTTTTAGTTTTTGAATGCCAATTCTCAAAAAACTCTGCAAGCATTAGAAATACACGACACCTCAGTAAGAAGGCGACACCATGTCATAACTTGAAGTATACTTAGTAATATGAGGTGGGACAAGTCAAGGGGTTGAGAGAATCTCAGATTTAAACCATCATCAGGCAAGTCCTAGCAACATAATTTTATCCTGCAAATTCTGTATTTTGACAGCATTCTAGAAAACCTAGTAAAAAAAATTAGCAGCTACTATAGAATTTACAACTCATTGAACGGAGAAAGTTTTTAAATAATTATTAATTGTCTTTTCATGGAATTAGTGAAAGACAAGCCGGTGTATGAAATCCTGTATTACCTAAGAACTCCAAGGTTAAATTTATTTTCTTGATATCTTGGGTTCAAAAATAAGAAGACTTCTAAATAATCATCTACAGGAATCAATAAAGCAATTTTATTTCACTGTTTTGAAAGTAGCGTACTTAAAAAACATTGGAATCCGTACTTCAGTGGCAATCATTCCCACCTTAAAAACCTAGAAGTCCCTGAGCAACCTGGTCTACTAGTGGGAGGTATCCCTGCCATGGCAGGGGGGTTGGAACTAGATTTTCTTTAAGGTCCTTTCCAACTCCAACCATTCTATGATTTACATGTTTGACAAACCACTATTATTCTTAAATGAGTAATTATTTTAAAGGGAAGAACATCTGAGAAGAAGTTGAAAGCCACTGCTCACAATAATTAAATATGGAGGTGGGTAGGTCCATTCACAAGCCAAGCAATATTAAAAACTTGCCTGCAATGTAGAAAGCTGGAAGAGAGAAGACATAGCTAAATCAAACACAATCACAAAGGGAATCATGTCTTCTATCTTACAGACCTGTTACGTGGGGATCTGTACCTTTGACTAGTCATTTGAAACACTCACCGATGGCAACTGACTTTTCACTGAAACTAGGGTATTTCTACAGAAGTACTTTTAATAAACAAGCACCTCCAAAATAAGTCCTCGATTTGGAAATTCCCCTAAAAGATCGTGCTTGTGCCTTCAGTGTTTTATTTTCCACAAATCTCAAACATTCTTATACTTGAGAAAACAAAAAACCCTGCAGATAAAGTAATGATACAGCTGAAGAGTTCTATTTTTGTGAAAGTAAAACCATCATTCTGTCAGTATCATTGCCAACAACTCTGCTCTTGGGCAATTCAGAAGGAAATACAGTACACAGAATGAAGAAAGTCATTTAGCTGAGTTGTTCATTCACACTAAACATCACAGCTTGAAGGTATGTTGAGAAAATAATACATGTAAAATGGTAAGGAATCCAATGACAAGAATAACTTCCAAACTTTCTGTAACTGTATTATCCCAAAGAAACACCTTTCAAACTGCTTAGGATACAGAAAAGAGAATCATATTGTCTTCGAAAAACCAGAATGCCTGTTAATGCAGCATATCTATCTCCTGAATTCTATCTTTGGACAACACAGAAGAAAAAATTCTTTTCCTAATATACTTCCATAGAAAAAAAGAATAGATAATATTTGCTCTATTACACAATGGACACACAATGTATACTGCCTCACATCTTAAACACTTCTGCTTTTGTGATTCAACCATTACTTTGAAATGAGTATGGCTGAACTGGGAAAACCAGTTTTGTATAAAAGGCCCTATAAGACAAAAGGAAAACACTTCAACTTTTCAGCCTTTGTCTAAAAAAAGGGTTTCCTGTAACAATACATGGGCAAGTATGAACTGCTTTCTACATAGTAAACTACTGTGAAAGGACATAAAACTAATGGACTAGAGTATTTAGGAATAATTTTTTTCATAATCTCCTCTAAAATAAGTCTTGAGTTATTTTATTTAGGAGACCACTAAGAGCATATGGTGATGTCAAGGCCCCTACGTTTAGTGTCAGGGACAGAGATAGAAGAATAGAATGGTGAAGCCCCATGTTTCACTCATATTTCTAAAGGACATCTGCCTCAACAAAAGTCCCTTCTGTAGTATTAAATCTTCTAGATCTAATCAATAAATAAACAGAAGGCAAGCAGATTGAGTTTATTGTGGTGGCTTTTATATATATATTTAGATCTCACCAACAAAATAAACCATGATTAAAAAGAAACAATTATTTTATGCCAGTAAAATTAACAAGGTTTTATTTATTTCCCACAATTTTTAACTGCTATCTTTGTGATACAAAGGTAACTTCTCCTCTGAGTTTGATAACTTTTCAGTTTTACAAGCAATGTCAAATGGTATCTTTCATCTTACCACCCCAATAAATGCACTTAAAAATTGTCAAGACAGATGACAAATGTTTCTGGCCTTTTTAAAACACTTGCTTTCTAAATCAAGTAATTTTCTTATTTTGTTTACAAGTATGTATTTTTCATTTAAGCATTAGTTTTGTGTCTACCACTATAGAGAGTCTCAACTAACTTAAAAAACTTTTGATGATTGTCTTTATACAGAGTACTTAGATTGAGTGAAATTGAAGCAGAGAAAAAAGCAGTTTTAACATTAACTACATGTTTTGAAAAACACCTTCCAATTCATTGTACTACTGCTTATGACTTTTGGAGAACATCTGGAGTGCCTAAAAAAGTAGGAAGTGAGTAATAAAAACATAAGCAACTTCAAGAAAAATAAAAGTTTTTAAAATGTGAGCATAAAAACATACCTTTATTATTTCCAAGGCCATAATCAAACCCTTGTCCATTACTACAGCTTGTCCCCTTACTGAAAGCTTGTATTGAAAAAGGACTTGGGGGAGGAGTCTGCACATTTTGATCTAGGAGGACTTGCTCTGTAAGAAAAACACATCGCTTCAGAATTAGACCTTCCTAGTAACTGATCTACATTGCAAAGATGAGTCACAAGGCAAAACAGTGATACTTCTTTCCACAGATAGCACTCTTCCTCTCTATTCAATTCTCTCCAAGCAAAAATATAAACATTTCCCTTCTTTAGCACTCATGCTCTGAAACTATAAAGGCAGTGTTCTTAACACCATTCAGACTGTTTTGTGTTTGACTGAGTCGCTGCCAGCTTTGACATTATGTGCCACTCGGGAATTAGCTTCACACTTTGTTTTTTTCCAGCAATATCAGTGTTTACCTATTGGACAGGAATTGTTAAATCCATTTGACAAAGCAAAGTGAAGAAAGGATAGTTTTCCAAGTCACAAACTCTGAGCTAATAAACCTTTAATCCTGGTTATGTCCTAATAGGTCCCAGGATGGAAGATTTTTGTCCTGACAGATTTATTCATATCTGTAAATGAGTATTACAATTTTGCTTTCTGTATGGCACTAAAGAAACCTCCAATCAAAACCAACCTGAAGTCATTCATAACGTTCATAATAAGAGCCAAACTAAAGGAGACAGAATCCACTTGACTATTTAGATTTAGGAAGAAATTACTGACATAATGTGGCCAGAAATATAATTTCAAATAATGTTATATAAGAAAGCAGTCAGAAGAAGTATCACCAATGCAGGTTTAAAACCTCAAGTTGGCATCTGAAACATTTTTCTTGTAAATGTACAAAAATTAATGTGGATTAAATAAATTTTAAAAAATCACAGTTCTTCTAAAAGTCCTTTCTTAAAGATTGCATTTCATAGTACAAACTTTCACATAACACACATATTTAAGTTAAAAAAAATTACCAGGGAGAAATCTGGAAATTTAAAGTTGACTTAGAGAACAAAAGATCTAGTTTTCTCAGAGGCAACCCTAGATCTTGCTGTAGTGTTTAAACCGAATACTTGCCTACAGATGTAGGCATTTCGCTAGGCTTCTGCTTTGTCTGTGACAGAAATCCTACTTTTTTATGGAAAGCAAATTATAATTTTTTAAAATAATGAAAATGTGAACATAATCTGAAAAATGGTAGTATTTATGGATAAAAATATCGACAGTTTCAAATCTAGCTGGAGCTCCTTGAAATCCTAATTATTTCTGTCCAATTAAAGCATTGAAACTGATGACAAAGTATTTCTAAATAATTTCATGGCAAACAGTAACAACCAGTTTAAAATAACCTCCACATATGGCTTAAGCGCCTTATTTTTAATTAGTACTGAGATGGACTAGCAACACAGAATAGGTTAAAATATCTCAGTAATTGCACTGATAACTGCTTAAACTGCTTTAGCTAGATGCATAAGAGATCTATTTTCACCCTACTTACAAAAACATAGACTCATCTAGAAAAGATTAAAAACAGGCATATCGTGACATTGGACCGGTATCAGAAAATATCTAAGATGCTATTCCTATGTGGTGGATTGCAAAATTCCTACTATAGAGATTTTTCCCTCAAAGTCTAGAGCTTGCATTTCTGTGAGAACAATGATATACTCAAAGATACACTTCAGTAACAGTGCTTAAGTATCAAGAATCTGAAGATACACCTTCATACAAGGATCTTGTTTAAATTCTTTCAGATTTGAGAATTCTTTCTTAAGGCACAGACATACTTTGAGAAATTAAACACAAAACGATAGATCAATTACTGAAGCTGAAACGACTACTTAAAAATGCTAAATACCATCTAGTTTCTTAAATATATTCCTCAAAATATGCACTCAAATGGAAGTTTTTGCATCCTGCCTAATTTATTTACTTCAGAGAAATTATGTTCTACTGGAAAAGCAGTCTCACATTAAAATAGAAAGTAACGAATTTAACAACCCTATTATCGAATACATGTGCTTTCAATAGTAGGCTACTGTTCCAACTCACAATTACTTAGTTTCTAGAATCTACTTAGCCTCTGAGCGCTTCAGAATGTGACATTATCATACATCAAAAATGGAAAACGTACAATTTTAAAAAAAGATAGTGTTCTAACTACTATGTAAATACTTGTCGATTTTATGGAAAACTCTTCACTGTTCCCCTTCTTTAAGGAATGTTGTAATTTTCACTAATCATTGGGAAGAAAAGAGGGACATGCTGAACACCTAGGGCATTGTGTCCAGTTTCAGGCTCCCCATCAGAAGACAGACTGAATTGAGTTCAGCAGAGACCACCTAGACACTCAGAGCAGTAGAGCACACATCTAAAGAGAGGCTGAAAGATGTGGGTTTGAGAAAAAAACAAAGCTAAGGTGAGATCTTATTGTTGCCTTTGACTACCTAATAAAGGATGCAGGGAAGATGAAGCCAGACTCATCTCAGAGGTTCACAGTGATAGGACAAGAGGCAATGAACAGAAGTTGCAGCATGGGAAACCGGTTAGGTATTAAGGATATTTTTCACCATGAAACTTATATAAGATATTCAGAGAGGCTGGAAGTTGCATACACAAGGTCCTGAGCAATCTGATCTAGCTGTATTTGCACTGACATGGAGTTTGGATGGATGATCTAATCCCAAAGTATAAACACTGAAAGATCATTCCCTCATATTTTAAAGGAATGTAAGTACTGCCCACAGTCTTGCACAGCAGAACTCACCCAAATGGGTCGAGTCTATCTGTTAAGTAAGTATCAGTTTCCAAATACTTTAAGGTATTCATATGCAGCACTTAGGGTGAAAAAAAGATACCCGAGATGAGAAATGACAGCCTGTTTGGAGGGGGATCAATGAGTAGGATGATTGGGGGGGGG